>PVKP010036874.1:0-22099 GCA_004027715.1 Plecturocebus donacophilus | reverse complement strand
GTCAGCTCTTTCTTGCCAAGACCCTGGCTACTACAGAGGACTCTGGAAACAAAAAGGACCTTGATGCAACATGCAAATGCTCTCACTACATAAATTAGGAAATGGAGTGATGAGTATAAGCCACTGGATTTACTCTAGTTTTTTATATACCTGCCCTGAAATTAAAGTTGATGACATTCTGCTAACAAAAGCTTTAGGCACAAATTTTCCACTGATAAATTTAAACTATTTCAATGTAACTTAACATATTCTAAAAATACAGTTTGGTTGAGCAAAATAATATTCATGGAAGACTGGATCATGGATATGGTGTCCATCCATTCCTCCACACATTGTAATTTCATCCCTGGAGGCGGCCAGAGAGGTGTAGACTTAGAAGCTCTCATTTGAGGCCCTATTGAAAAGACTTCCCTAAATGATGCGTAGACATTATGCCATCAACCTCTAGCAAAGGACATTTTGAAAAACAGCCTCACAAAACACGGCACTATGTATTTCAGTAATGTTGCTGAGAGCACAGTTCATAACACACTCAAGATTCCTTCTATGGGGTGTTTCTTTCGAGTCTCAGCCCAGGAAAAAAAAATGGGTTACCTTCATCTTTTTGACATTATGAAACTTATCACTGACTCAGGGAGCCTGGAAGCTCTTGGCCAAATTTGTACCCTCACTTCTAACAAGTAAACAGCATCTTCTAGAAAATGTTTCATGTGCTGACCATACTCCCTGCTTCTTTTCTTTCCACCTCATCTCCTCGTGTATTTTTGCTTTATTTTTTAATCTTTGTAGGTGTATCTTTGTGGGATGTATCAAATCCATGTGAAATGAGGCAGGGATAAATTCAGAATGAACTTCAAAAAAGACTGAAAATAGTGACATGTATCTTTCCTCATGAAGCTTAATCTACATTTACTCCATTAAGACAATAAAAAGCTCAAATTGGAATGATAACTTTTATAACTTACCCCTGAGGCTTATCCTGGAACCAACTGTTTTCTGTTTGTCAGAGAGTTTCTTCCCTCTTTCACAAGCAAGACCCTGGCTGTATTTCCCTCCTATTCTCTTCTGCAAATTAGAACACTACTTTTTCACTTTATTAACCAGAAATAAAGGTGGAACAAATACTACACTACATTGGGTAAACTTGCAGAAACCCTCAAAAAAGTAAAGTCCCTGCAGGCATCGGGACACAAAAGCCACTGATGTCCCTGAGTGGGATGGGGAGACAATTGCCTCGTGCAGCCTCAACACTGAAGGGAGCATTCAGACCTTAAGAGGCAGGGTCCTACCAAGGACAGCACTGGCTTTCCACAGGGTCCTGGTTCTTAGTCTCTCTCTCTCTCTCTCTCTCTCTCTCTCTCTCTCTGTCTCTCCCCTCTCTCCCTCTCTGTCTCTGTCTCTCTCTGTGTGTTTGTGTGTCTGTGTATCTGTGTGTGTGTGTGTGTGTGTGTGTGTGTGTGTGTGTGTGTGTAACAGAAAGAAGAGTGATATTCTGTATGTTAAAAGGAAATTCAGCTGAGGCTCTGGGGCTTCTCTGGTCCAGGATGAGCATGGAGGTGGAAGTATTATGGGGCCAGGAGAGGTTGGGAACAAACATAGCAGGCATTCATATGAAGTCCATGTGAATAATGATCTTCTTAATGGGAATTTCTTCCCAGGACATCTCATCCAAAGAGTCATTCCCTTGTCTATGCAGTCTGCTTACATTTTGAATTCACCTACCAGGGCAGCACTTACTTATCTGAGCGTGTTTTGCCTCCAGAATTCACATCAATGTTAGTCAGGTTAAAAGCCACTGTCCCTTGCAAAAGGTTTATGTAAACTACAGGTGCTTGAAAAAGCATTTCTGTAAAATTTGAACATGGTTACATAATTGAAAGAGGAAAATATTTTTTTAAAAAAAGAGCAATTAATTTTTTGTATGTATTATCTTGAAAATGCATTCAATAGTTCAGAAAGTTTTTTTAAAAATGAACATCAACATACATCTCATCGATATTAAAGCAAACAGGGACACTAGAAATGGCTCCAGTGATAAAATAAAACTAAATAAAAATGGATGTGTAAGGTGAGACTTCGGAGTAAAACTGTAAAAAGGTGGAAAATGTCGAAGTCCTACTGAGTAAGAGAAGGCTGATAAGGTCTTCCTGGACCTTGTTAGGAATGCAGACTCTCAGGTCCTGCCTGAGATTCTGCTATGTATTTAGTTATTGAGAGACAAGTCTCATTTGTCACCTAGGTTGGAGTGCAGTGGCACTATCTTGGCTCACTGCAATGTCCACCTCCTGGCCTCAAATGATCCTCCCACCTCAGGCCCCTCCTAAAACATGCACATTTTTGTAGAGATGCAGTTTCACCATGTTGCCCAGGCTGGACTCAACCTCCTGGGCTTAAGTGATCTGCCTGCCTTGGCCTCCCAAATTGCTGGCATTACAAAGTGCTGGGATTACAGACATGAGTCACCAGACCGGGCCCCAAGTTTGCATTTTAGAAGGCCTCAAGGAGATTTGCAGATCTTTGTAAGGTTTGACAGGCCTTGCTCTAAGGTACCTGAAGTTCAGATATTCTGTCAGTGAACATATAAAATTAAGAAGTACTGATGAAAAACAAGGGGTCCCAGACATCTACAGCAATATAAAAAATGAGATTACCATTTCTCAAGGCAGATAACTTTCCTGCTCTAGTCTAACTGACGGACTCTTATGACCCACAAACTGACAAACTCCTATGACCCACAAAAGCACTATCACTAACCTGAGCTACACAGCTCACCTTTTGTGAACTTTCATGTACTAGAACAGTCAGCACGTCTAGTGTACAATGGACATTTGAACTCACTGTCCTTACCTGTGCTCATTTCCAGATTCATACCAAGGAAGCTGAAACCACAAGAATGTGCAAGATACCAGCCAGACAGCGATTCAACCCATGGGAAGGAAAACTTCACCTGGAAGTTCAAAAGGACAACACCGAACAGCAGCCCAGCTGGGCCCTGGGGTGAGGCAGGGAAGGTGTGGACCAACAGCCCTGCTCAACGTCACAGGGCTCCTGCCACCAAGAGCTCCTAACAGAAGCCAGCTAGAGAAGGGAAAACACCCCAGCAGATAGGAAGCCCCAGCCCCAGAACTTTTTTGGCTTAACAATGGGGGTCTAGACAACTTCTTCCTGGAGCCCCCTCCCAACTCCTTTCACTGGCAAGAGGATGACAAGAGTGTTGGGAAAGTTCTCAGGACTCCAAGCGTTACCTCTGGGTTGAAGATGAAATTGGGCACGAGAGAAGCTCACCTACTTCCTTCAGAACCTGGAAATCGGGCCGCCACTAAACAACACATTGGTGCCTTTGTGCAGTTGAGTCCACAGTGCTTCAGCTGGGCAGAAAAAGATTAAAAACAAAAATCTGGCAGTCAAATTAGTAAGAGGTCTTTCCTTTAGGCGATAGAGCTCTGAGCTAAGCAAACAGAAGGCAGCTGTGTTCTAAGAAAATGACCCTACTTTCTTTAGGGGACACAGCTCGCACCTGTCCCCAGCAAAAACATGTATGCAGCCTTTATACGCAAAGCCATCCGCCCTCCCTATCTTGGCAGCCTCTAAGGGAGACGGTGGGGAGAAGGGGAACGCAGAGTACATGAGCAGAGGCATTCTAGGGTCCAATAAACAATCCAGACAAACAATAGTGTTCTGAAGTGAGGAAATCGCTTCCCAGGGACTCACCATCCCTCTCATCTCATTATAACTCTTATTGTAATTGTATTTCACCACACAATAATTATATTGAGTTTTACAAGTTGACTGATAGCATGATTAACTACAGTATAACTACACAGTGTTACAATGGCCATAACAGTATACATTTCAAAATTTAAGAATATAATAAAAGCCCGGGCTTCAAAACGGAACTGTTTATTTCAGCATGTGAGGAGAGCAGGCTAGCTCCCTCTCTGTTCACAGTCCATCTCCCTCTTCCAGATCTCATTTACTAACACACTGCAGTACTTTATGAAAACAGTTTTTCACTCTACAGTAATAGTGCCAAAGTCTGCAACATTATTAGTTGTTCCGATGATAAAGGTTGCTCCAATACAGAATTCCACACAAAGGAGTCTTTTGGCATCCCCCATTATAGTAGAATGTCTAAACAAAACACAATAGCTGCACAGAAATGAGCAAAATCACGAAAAACATTTTCATAAGTATGTTTTGATCAATTCTTTTAACATCTGGTATCTTTAGGTAAGACTTTATACAACTGACTTCATCTGATTTAGAGTAACTTCATCTGATTTTGAATATCAACATATAGTAAAATGGTTCTTTCTTTTAAAAATATCAATTATATGGCCAGGCACAGTGGCTCATGCCTGTAATCCAGGCACTTTGGGAGACAGGCAAGTGGATCACTTGAGGCCAGGAGTTCAAGACCAGCCTGGCCAACATGGAGAAACCCCATCTCTACTAAAAATATAAAAATTAGCTGTGCGTGGTGCCTGTAATTCCAGCTACTTAGGAGGCTGAGGCACAAGAATCATTTGAACCCTAGAGGTGGTGGTTGTAGTGAGCTGAGATGACACCACTGCACTCCAGCCTGGGTGACAGAGTGACACTCTAACAACAACAACAAATCAATTTTAATGTTCAACTTTCTGATGCTCTATTAATGTCACCTTAATTTTTTAATGTCTGTAATTTAAAAAGTAAAATTTACAATTATTAGGGCAAATTATATGAGTCCAAACTATACCTGTTTTGTTATGCTTTATTTTTCTATTTGCATGTACAAACTATACATAATGGCTAATATGTATGAAGCATTCAGTATGTGCCGGTCATTGTTAAGCAACATTATAACATTTTAAAGAAACATTAAAGCAACATTTACAAATGCCTTCTCAACATTATCCCTGAATCAACCCTATGAGGGACATGTTACTTCCGCCTCATTAAGAGATGAAACCAGAAGCCCAGAAAGGCTAGACTGCTAATATGGAGCAGAGTCATTTCTGAAAGCAGACAGGATGTGATTCTCTCAATTGCTATTAAGTAGCCATTGACAGAGCAGTGCAGAAAGTATCCACCAGGGCCCGAACTATATACATCAATTAAGACTTAAAACACTTAACAACGACTTAATTCCGCAAGACTCTAACATTTATTAACAACCTTCATAGAATGGTACTAAGAACTCTAGGTAACTTAAAAGAAAATAAGACATGGTCCTTGGATAAGAGGACTCTGCAGACTAATTAAAGGGATGATAAGCCAGGTGTGGTGGCTCACGCCTGTAATCCAGCACTTTGGGAGGTCGAGGCATGGGGATCACTTTGGTCCAGGAGTTTGAGACCAGCCTAGGCAACATGGCGAAACCTTATCTCTACAAAAAATATAAAAATTAGCTGGGCGTGGTGGCGTGAGCCTGTCGTCCCAACTGCCTGGGAGGCTGAGGTTGGAAGACTGACGGAGCCCAAGAGGTGGAGGTTGCAATGAGCCAAGATCATACCTGCACTCCAGCCTGGGTGTGAGAGCAAGACTCTGTCTTAAAGACCACAGACACACACACACACACACACACACACACACACATTTATTTCAAAACTACATATGAGTAGAGATGATGATGTGGTATAAATGAAACAAAGACAAAGATGACACATATAATAGGAAGTGTTGTGGAGGTGATCTCTAAGTAGCTTTCTAAGAAAGTGATGCTTGGATTAGAGAGTGATGGGAGAAGAGAATTTCACACTGTGATCAGAAACAGGAACAGGAGAGATGGAGGGGCGGCTGGAGAACAGAAGGTATGTCACGACGTATTTCAAGTATATGAGACGGTGATGAGCTACTTCACCGTGGTTTTCTCTAACGAAGAATCTACATTGTATGCTCATCCCTATTCTGACTTATTCCCTCTTTTCCCTGTGTTCCAGAGCAGCCTTCTGAGTACTAAGTGGAAGCCAGCTCCCTGCGCTCGCTCCCTTGTCTGCCCTCCCACAAACGGGCAATGATATGCTCAAAAACAAACTAGCAGAGTAAATAAGTGACGTCACTACAAATCACCCACCACTTATTTCCAAAAATTGTCTTCCCATGAAGCTGAAATAAAATTAGTGTTGAATTCAAATACTGAACTACTTGTCTATTTTAAAACGCTGATGGGGAGGTCTACACTCAACCAATGTGTTTTATTTAAAGAGCTCTCACTTGACCAAATGCTTAGCCTAGGGTAAACTGTGGTTCCTGCCCTTGAGGACTTTTTAATCCAGTGGGAACCAAGTCTATCACAATGCCTGGTACGCAATCAGTGCTCAACAAATGGGAGCTCCTACTTCTTGAGCACTGTAGCTGAACAATGGAAATTTAAAGAAAAAGTCCAGAAGGAAAGGACAGACCCATAAGGTCACCGTAAATCGAAAAGTTGGTAAGCACTATGTAGAGACCACTGGCAGGGTGGGGCTCACTTCCTAGAGGGTCGGAGAGCTAGTCTTCTACAGAAAAGGAGCTCATCTGGCAGGAGGAGGAACCTGGAGGGCATTTTGACCAAAGAACGCAGAAATGCACATGGCCTGTTGAACAGTGATGACTAGCTTTGTATGGTGTGGCTTGGGCCCAGATATGGGGACAGTGTGAGTAAAGGGGTCAGACCTCTGAGGGCTTCAGTGTTCTGGAAAGAGGGTGGGTTAACTAGCAGTTACAAGGAGCAACAGCAGATATTAAGCAGGAAAATAATGTGATCTGACAAATTTAGAGAAACAGGCGCCATGGCAATGAGGAGAATGAATTAGAAGGGAGGTATGGAGGTCACCTAGCAGTTTGACTGAGGTGATATAAAGATTTGAATTCAAGCAGTAGTGATCAAGATGAAAAGATGAACCTTAACAGATACAAATGGTAGATTTCTCCTTGCAAAATGTAGTTTAAACTCCCCTAAGTTAGAGACTCACATTTCTTTATGGCCCCAACGAATCCAGTACGGAGCAATTCAGACTATTCAGACTACTGCCTTTTGAATATGGAGACTAATTAAAAATTGTACCATACAGAATGCCTGCCTCCTACTTTCTTCTTTCAGTAAACATTGACTATGTGAAACGAACTACATATCTGTACTGGTAATTAGAAATACAAAAATAAATAAGATACTGTTCTAAGGAGTTCAGAGTTTAATAGAAGACAGATACACAGATAATAACCAACAATGATCCCAGTCCCAGTGCTGTAAGAGCTGCGTATGGAGCAGCAGATGCACACAGGAGACTTACAGAGTGCTTGGCTGGGACTGAGAAGGTACCATTTAACTCCATGAATGTCTGAATGATCTAAAAGTTTTATGACCAATTTTTTAAATAATGTGCATATTGCCAGTCACATTTCCAATTAACTTAGCTGAAGCTATACTTAAAACATATAATTCCAAATATAGGTTATGTGATGGCATCTATAAAGATTTGTTTAATATTGTGAAAGTGAAAGGTAAATCCCAATCATAGAGCTGCGCTTGCTAGCTGGGGCTCACCTGTTAACTATTATAATAAAAGTCATTTTCTTACCATTTGAAGTTTCAACTGTTAAACTGACTCTTTGCCTTGAATTTCACCATGAAAACAAATAAAATGCATACACACACACATATACATACACACACACATCTAAAGACCAACTGGAGTCAAGCACATACTCTGTATTTATCTTCCACAATTAAAATCTTTGCTTCATACCTAACACTCTCTTCAGAATCCTTTTGGTGGCCTTAGTTCACTTTCATTTTTTCCACAAACTGGCAGGAGTTCCCATAAAACCCCACCCCTTCCACATCCTTCCTGTGCTGGGTTATTTGAAAATAACTAGCCATGAAACACTTAAATATTCAGGAAATTATTTTAGTGGAAAAGTTACTGGTGATCACAATTGTAGCAAAATGGAGAATTCAGGGTAGACCTCAGAATGTGTTTAAATAGGAACTTTATCTTTTAGAGGGTACATATGTTGCTACTCCTTACCTTACTATGAAAACAATTTGTTTGCAACATGTGACTCACCTCTGGGGAAAATGCTCTTTATCTAACATCCTTCATCATGTGACAATAAAATCAACTTTTATGAATTCTCATGCCACAAAAATATTTTCATTTAGAATTCTGAACTTTTTATATAGCTGCATCATGTATCAGTTACTAAATGACTAAGTAATTATTTTAATTATATAAGATTTACAACTCTACTACAGAAAAATAAATCATCTTGAAGCAAATTAACCCCAAACTTCCCTATCAAAGAGAACCAGTACGAACAGTCAGCATCCATTTCTTTCAGAGCTCCTGTTGTTGTTTTCGTTGTTACTGTTTTTGAGACAGGATCTCACTTTGTTGACCAGGCTGGAGTGCAGAGGTATGATCTCTGCTCACTACAGTCTTCACCTCCCAGACTCAAGTCATCCTCTCACCTCAGGCTCCAAAGTAGCTGGGACTACAGGCACTTGCCACCACATCTGGCAAATATTTTCGTATTTTTTGTAGACATGAGGTCTCGCTATGATGCCCAGGCTGGTCTTGATCTCCAGAATTCAAGTGATCCACTTGCCTTGGCCTCCCAAAGTGCTGAGATCACAGGCATGAACCACTACACAGGCCTCTTTCAGAACTCTTAAAAATATAAATTCATACACTTCTCTTTAAAATGCTGATACTCTATAGAGACTCTCTAATAACTCACTGCCATCATTTACATTGCAAATACAATTATGTGGATATTCCATAATTTAAGTAATAAATCTTTATAGTTGGGCATTGAGGTTGTATTCAATTTTCCATTATTAATGACAACACTCTGATGAGTCTACTTATTATACACACACCTTTGTAGACTTTCCCAAGTGTTTCCTTAGGACATAATCCTAGAAGTAAAGTTGCTGGATCAAAGATTAGACATGATAAGGTCATAATTTTTACATCACAGAAAATGTAGACCTCATAGATTTTTAAAAGCACATATGATAGAATAACAAAGGAATGCCTGATTTAAAATAAAACAGAGCATAATAAATATATCTGTATTTAGAAAACACGAAGGAAAGCAGAACCTTTATTTAAAGGTAAGAGTTTATATCAATTAAATTATAGCTTAGCTGTCAACAAAACACAAACCCTAACCTAAAACATGCTTGGGGATCAGTCATGTTTGCTAAATGTGTACCACAAGAAAATTGAGGCCAATTGCAGTGGCTCATGCGTGTAATCCCAGGACTTTGGGAGGCCAAGGCAGGTGGATCATTTGAGGCCAGGAGTTTGAGACCAGCTGGGCCAACATGGTGCAACCCCATCCCTACTAAAAATACAAAAATAAGCCTGGCATGGTGCCTGTGGTCCCAGCTACTCAGGAGACTGAGGCAGGAGAATCGCTTGAACCTGGGAGGCAGAGGTTGCAGTGAGCCAAGATCGCACCACTGCACTCCAGCCTGGGCAACAGCATGAGACTCTGTCTTTAAAAAAGAAAGGAAAGGAAGAAGAAAAAATGAGCTAGGTTTATTCAAGAGGCTCCATGAAGAAAGAACTCTGTAGACAATAAACTTGGATGCTATATTATAGATCAGCACTGGATAACTGAAGTATAACAAGCACCACAAATGCAACCATGCATGTAATTTTAAATTTTTTAGTGGCCACATGAAAAAGAAATAAAGAGAAATAAGTAAAATTAACTTTAATAATACTTTTATTTCACCCAGTATATCCAAAATATTCATTCAACATGAAATCAAATAAGAAATTTATTGAGATCTTTTATGGGTTTTTTTGGTACCAAGCCTTCGAATTCCAGCATGTGTCAATACACACAAAGCACATCTCATTTTGGACTAGTCACATTTCAAGTGCTCAAAAGCCACATGTGGCTAGTGGCTACCATAATGAACAGTGCAGGTGTAAAGCAGAGGTTGGAAACGTTTTCTGTAAAGGGCCAGATAGTAAATATTTCAGGCTTTTCAGACCCAGAGGCAAAATCAAAGATATTCTGTAGGTACTTAAATAGCACTTTTTACCTAGGGTGGGCTGACCAGGGTTGTGGCTTCAGGTACAGACATCCTCAGGATGAAGAGCAGCTGGGCTTAGGGTGCGCAGGGCTGCTGCCATCCGTTTCACCTGGATCCCAGTGAGCCCCCCCCCCCACACACACCATGCAGAGAGCCCAAGTCATCACCATTTGAGCAGGTGGCTGCAAGAGACAAGACTCAGCAACTGAGACTCCCAGATGGAGAGTCTACCGACTTCAGTGCCCTGCAGTTGCCACAGCAGAGACCCCAACATGTTGGTGCTGACCAGAGCAGATGCTGGAAGCAGAGGAGGACAGGGCAAAGGGGATGCCCCAGCTTGGTCTCTGCAATTGCTGATGCCAGCTCATCGATATTCAGAGGGCAGACACTGCTTGAACAACAGGTTATCAAGTAAAGGAGGATTAACAAAGACATTTGCAAAGTAAAAGTTCTGGAAATCCTGTCCTAACCCATTTCAAAAGGTGGTACCAAAGCATACACGTGGATATTCCTCAGGCTAACTTTGAGAGACATAGCTCCAAGCTACCATAAATTTTGTGGAGACCTATTTGACATCAAGAAAAATTCCCCACGGTAAACTTGATTAATAATAGAACCAAATTCCGATCCCACTCCCAGCCCCAGCCACACAGTCCGCCCTATCTCCCTTTCCAGTCCTGCCCAAACATTATTACCAACTTGAAGCTAAACACTCTCAACGTAAGCCAAAACAAGCCTAGCTATTCCTTCTTCCTGCAGGTTAGACATGGCTCCTTCATCAAGGGTGATTTCAGATGTTCCTGCGACCCTCCCTGACCACAAAGTCAGAAAGGTCTTCCCCCTCCAAGAATATGTATAGCTTTTACGAAACCCTTCAACTCATCAGAGAATGCCTTCAAGTACACCATCTCATCTCCTGCATAGAAACGAGCTTTCAGGACAGCAGAGATGACACCTTAAATTCTTCCATAGGCCTAAGTACAGCCTTCAATACTCACCAAGTGTTCAAAACCCGCTTAGTGAGTAAATGAAGCAATGAAGTCCTCAGGCTCTGACAAAGGCTCCTAAGAGCCATCAGAGTTGAGAATATACCTTCAAACCTTCACAGGCAGAAAAGTCCCACCAATGCCTGTCCTGATCCATCATTTTAGGGCATAAGCCATATTACTCTAGTGCTCCACTGCTAAGTGAATTAATTCATTGTTGAAACTGTATTTCCCTTTATAATTTATGCTTTACATAATTTTTTCTTGAAAGGCAAATATAAGACACTGTAATTTCCCCACTGAAACTAGCTGCTTTGCTTTTAAAAAGCAGTTTTTAGTATGAGAAAGGAAATGTCTGGTACACCTCCTAAAGAAGACTTTAGAGGACAAGGCAGGCAGATCACTAGAGGCTAGGAGTTCACAACCAGCCTGTGCCAACATGGCGAAAACCCTTTTCTACTAAAAGTACAAAATTTAGCCATGTGTGATGGTGCATGCCTATAATCCCAACTACTGAGGAGGCTGAAGCATGAGAATCACTTGAACCTGGGAGGTAGAGGTTGTGGTGAGCAGATCGTACTACTGCACTCCAGCCTGGGAGACAGTGCGAGGCTCTATCTCAAAGAAAGCACTCTCGAGAGCACTGTTACACACACACACACGTGTACACACCAGTATGCCCAGAGCTCAGCAACAACAAATGACAATGTAAGAAAGCGTCTTTGCATCTCAGCTGTAACACACGGACTGCTGAGAACACCCTTTAAGATTCTAACCATGGACTTGTAAACTTTTTTTTAAGCTGTTGGAAAGTTCAGGTACCACAATTTTTAAAGCAAAACCATGACATCATGACCTGAAAACTCAAAAGCATTTATGGAATTGTAGAGGTAGAATATTTCAATCAAGACTGTGCTGGAAAACTTGGAACCCACGCTGTGGTATCAATTAAGCAATGAAAAGCCAAATCACATTAACGGGAACAATAAAAGTCTTTTTTTTTCATCTTTTTTTTTTTTTCTTTTTTTGAGACAGAGTTTTGCTCTTATGGCCCGGGCTGGAGTGCAGTGGCACGATCTCAGCTCACCGCAACCTCCACCTCCCAGGTTCAAGCAATTCTCCTGTCTCAGCCTCCCAAGTAGCTGGGATTACAGGGGTCCACCACTACACCTAGCTAATTTTTGTATTTTTAGTAGAGACGGGGTTTCACCATGTTGGTCAGACTGGTCTCGAACTCCTGACCTCAGGTGAACCGCCCATCTTGGCCTCCCAAAGTGCTGAGATTACAGGCATAAGCCACCATGCCTGGCCAAAAGTCTTAATAAAACCTAAAATGGAAGGTTTTCACTTCTTAATAGTGATTATAAGCAAGCAGTACTGGTGTATCCAGACTACAGTAACACAATCAATACATACACGGCTCTAAAACTTTAAGTGGCTTTTAGACAAATGTGGAGAAGACTTTACAAAGTATCTAGAAAATGCTTGCTTGCCTGGATTTTACCATAATGTTATTAGCAGGAACCCTAAGGAATCTGAGAACCGGTATGCAGGGGTAGGGTAAGTGGGCTCCGGAAGAATCCTGTTTCTCTAGCCAACAAGGCTACCAGGTGGAAAGCCAATGGGCTGTCTTCCCCTCCTCAAAATTACAGACACACTTCCAACAAACCTGCCTTCTAAGACCCCCAAATAATTTTCAAATAAAATGTTTCATTTAAATATCACAATTAGAACACTCATTTATTGAAATTCACATAGGGTATAAGTTTTAAAATGGTAAAGGAGAGGAGACTAAGTGGTATTCTTTTTTTTTTTTTTTTTTTTGAGACAGATTCTGACTCTGTTGCCAGGCTGGAGTGCAGTGACACAATCTCGGCTCACTGCAACCTCGCATTCTGGGTTCAAGCTATTCTCCTGACTCAGCCTCCCGAGTAGCTGGAATTACAGGCGTGCACCACCATGCCTGACTAATTTTTGTATTCTTTTATCATCGATGGGGTTTCACCATGTTGGCCAGGCTGGTCTCGAACTCCTGACCTCAAGTGATCCACCCACCTTGGCCTCCCAAAGTGCTCGATTATAGGCGTGAGCCACTGCGCCGGCTGGTATTCTTTCAAGAGTACTGTCTGGTGCCAAAATCACCCTCATTTCCAAAAGCCACAATGGAAACCGTGCTGGGGAACGGCTGGTGGGCCCCGGGGACACGATGTTCTAGGTGGAAAGGATAACAGTCAGTCCCAGGAGGCAAGACAGCTCTTACCAACAGTAAAGTAAAGTAGGAAAGAATGAGTTTCCTAATCCAGAAGTGCTGAATAGTTTTGTTTTGGTTTTTTCAATTCACAAAGGTAACAAATCAAATTTAAGGATAGGCTAAAATTACCAAACTGTCAAATATGCCATCTCTAAGCCAAATGGAAGAATATGAAAAAATGAAAACCCATTGCCAAATGAGCAGGTAATGCTGTAGCTGTATAAAGAATCAGCAGCTGCATCTTGAATTTTAGTGAGCAAAGGTCTTGTGGTCCTACGGGGTTACAAAAAAAAGATAAAAATCAACCAGGGTAAAGGTCGGCTGGGACCAACATCTGCCATCTTCCAAGCAGGTTTTCAGAGCATACACCTTATAAGCCAAGCACCAGATTTTTCTTTCTCACATGGTAGTGATAGTCTCTGTCCTTAAATTGAATTATCACAAAAGGCCAAAGCTTATAGTACAGAATGCAGTGTAGACATCCTTATATAGTACCTGCATGCTGTTCCGAATACACATGCAGCAAAGATCTTTGAAACACAAATAAATGCCAAGCATCTCTTGTCTGAAAGCTGCCATCTTTGTTTCTAAGATAGTATCGTACGATGCAACATAAGTCAGTGAAGACTTAGGGAAAGAATTAGTACATCAATCAAATGTACACAATAAAAACACAACTTAATTTCAGAAAATGCAAAATGTTAAAATGAAGGTATTCTTAAATCAATTAAATCTGGTAATTTAAGGCATTCCTACTTTGTGCCTTCAAACGAAGCTCATTAATAATAAACTTAAGCACTTTAATTGTAATAAATATTACCCCTAATATCACCAAAAAGTATTCATAACTTAGTTTTATTTCAAGAAATCAGACTACTATATTTGATCATATTTATTTCTATATTTTAATTCACAGATTGTACTTTCATTTCAGAAATATATATCTTATGTTGGATTTTTTTTCAATTAGTTATAAAGGTATCTTGAAATGCAAGTAGAGTGTTTATCAAATAAAATAGTTCTTGATTAAGGTAGAGAAATTGGGAACTACCCTTAAAAGGAGACTCTCACTTCCCACTTTTTTATTTGTTCATTTCTTTGCATGTGCTCCACCAGCCCTGCAAATTTATTCACAAATGCCATCCAGATGTTCGCTGCAGAATCACAATAGCAAAACAAAGCTGTTCAACACTAAAACAGGTTGTAGGGGAGTGCTTATTATACATCTGTGTGATGGAATGCTGTACAGTCCTTAAAAATAATGTGTTCAAAGAATATTTAATGGCAAGCAAAATGCTCAAAATGTAATATTCAGTAAAGTATCAGGATCCAAAATTCTATATACAATATGATTGCAATTTTGTTTCCCTTTTTGTTTTTTTAAAATGGAATTTTGCTCGTCACCCAGGCTGGAGTGCAATGACACGATCTCAGTTCACTGCAACCTCTGCCTCCTGGGTTCAAGTGATCGTCCCACCTCAGCCTCCTGAGTAGCTGGGATTGCAGGCGCTATCACCATGCCCAGCTAATTTCTGTATTTTAAGTAGAAAAGGGGTTTCACTATGTTGGCCAGGCTGGTCTTGAAAATCCTGACCTCAGGTGATCCGCCCGCCTCAGCCTCCCAAAGTGTTGGGATTACAGGCATGAGTCATTGTGCTCGGTCTTGTCTCCCTTTAAAATGTCTATTTATTATATACATACACAGAAAAAAAAGGCCTTGAAGAAAATTCTCCAACAGTTGAATACATAGTTTTCTGTGAAGAATGGGATTTCAGAAGATTTTTAGTTTTTTCTTATAGTTCTCTGTGATTTCCAATTTTTACCTGATAGATATTACTTTTAGAAATTAAAAAACTGCTTTTAAAAAATGTTCCATTAACACAGTACTTTATACTCAAAGGAAGAAGAAAAGAGTAAGCTGTGGACTAGCATTATTTTCCTTTTAGTATACATTTTAGACATTCTCTGTTCAAAAAAAAACTGCATTTTTAAAGCATAAATATCAATTTGGCTATGTATTTCCTCTAAAAAAAACCTATTATTCTTACTTTAATATCTTTAATACAATTATCCGTCAGAAGGATTTACATACCAGAAAGAAATTACGTGACAAAGAAACTCTTTCACTGACCTAGACTCTAAGGCAATCATTTCCCGAAGTTAGTAAGAGTAATCTCGCAGCTATTTTTCAAGGAATTTACCATCCACTAAATATTCTCTGAAGAGCTTAAAAACCCTGGACTCATAAACATGCTTACAAACTAGGCAGATAAGCTATCTGGTTCTCAAGATGAACCATAAAATGAACAGAATACACATCTGTAGCATCCAAACTTTCTAATGATTTGCTCTTTACATTGCCCTCACTTAAATGAAAAAATTTAATTGTGAAGAATTTAAAATAATATTTTGGACCGGGCACAGTGGTGCACGCCTGTAAACCCAGCACTTTGGGAGGCTGAGGCAGGCAGATTACCTGAGGTCAGGGGTTCGAGACCAGCCTGGCCAACATGGACAAACCTCATCTCTATTAAAACTACAAAAATCAGCTGGGTGTGGTGGCAGGCACCTGTAATCCCAGCTACTCTGGAGGCTGGAGCATTGCTTGAACCCAGGAGGTAGAAGGTGCAGTGAGCCAAGATCCAGTCGTTGCACTCCAGCCTGGGCAACAAGAGTAAAATTCTGTCTCAATAAATAAATAAATAAATAAAATTTTGGCAGCATTTTACTGTTTACAAACTCCTTTCACATAGATATTCTCAGTTAATTTATTATTCCCACTTTTTTTATTAGGTAGAAATTATCATGCCCACTTTCCAGATGAAGACATGAGTAAGCTTAAGGATCCAGTTTGTCAAAGGTGGATCAAGGACTTGACCTTGGGAATTTGGTCTCAATATACTGGACTTTCGGTACCATTCATCCAAATGGAATGCCATGACTCCTTCCATGCTGTAACAAAGGACAGGCCAGGTAAACAGGAAGGAGGACGGACTCTGCTCAAACTGCCATGCTGAAAATAAATTTATATACTCATGTTTGTGGGAGGAAATGACAGTTGGGGCTCTACAATCACAGGATGCTACTGTTCATTTTATGTCACAATTCCAAACAGGTGAACCTTGCCAACAAAACAAATACAAAGCTGGGCTTGGTGGCTCATGCCTGTTATCCCAGCACTTTGGGAGACTGAGGCCGGTGGATCACGACGTCAGGAGTTTAAGACCAGGCTGACCAACATGGTGAAACCCCATCTCTACTAATAATACAAAAATTAGCTGGGAGTGGTGGCCTGTGTCTGTAATCCCAGCTACTCAGGAGGCTGAGGTAGAGGAATGGGCTTGAACCCGGGAGGCAGAGGTTGTAGTGAGCCAAGATCACGCCACTGCACTCCAGCCTGGGCAAAAGAGCAAGACTCCGTCTCAAAAAAAAGAAAAAACAAGAGGACACTCTGGACCAAAACAAAAGGACTATGTACAACTAAGGACCCCTTCTTATTTAATTATGCATGCAGTGAATGGCACAGGTTGCAGTTTGCCAACGTGTGGCAACACGTTATTCACTGTTTTGGGCTTGGGGAGACCAGAACTTACAACTAGTGGCCGGAAAGTGGTAGCATAAATCAAGGCACGCAGGACGTGGACCTGTATTAAAATGTAAGAAATGTTCTCATGGAGTTAAGAGCTGTAGCATAGACAAGTTCTGAAATGGCACAGAACTGCGTTTTCTACATGTTCAGTGCGAGCACCTTGTGGAGCTGGGCAGAAGCCTGAGCTGCAAGTCAAGAGGTTCAGCAGGAAGACAGTGGTTTCTTCAGAGACAGACAGACTGCTGTTCCCCAACACCCCACTGTCTACCATGTCTAAGTCCCCAGGCCCTCAGCACAGAGCCCCCCACACAGAGATTACAGAGGTTATGTACACTAGTTCTGATGGAGAAGAATGAGACTGAAGACAAAAACATTTCCTTCCGAGTTATATACTACCAGACCCTAGCTAAGGGCCATACCCACCAAACGCTGTTACTAATTTTGGTTCTACTAACCAGGTTTGCCACTTCATAAAGGTTTGCCGTGGGTGAATTACCAAACCATTCTAAACCTCCTGCAAAATAAACAAGACGCTGATATCTCAAGGTGGTTGCAAAGATTAAATGAGATAATATATGGAAAGTGCACGCCTCAGTGTTAACCTTAAATCGGCATTAAACAAAGAGTGGCTCTTACGATCATTTAACACAAAACAATGTTCATAAAAAATTAACAAGTTAGTATGTTACTGGCCTACAGAAAGATAATTGCTTTAAATTAAATGTTCATCAACTAAACTAGACAATAGACCGATATATGTAAAAGCAAAATGTAAACCCACCGTGTGAGGAATAAATGGGACTCACAGCTTGGTACCCTCAAAATACGCATCTCCTTACATTAGTAATATAAGGGTAAATAGCTGTAAAAAGTCTTCTGACTACAAAATGATATTTTTCTTTTATTTTGCTCAAATGTACAATGTTGAGAGATGCTCTGAATTAAATTGATAAAATAAGGATTAGTTGCAATTTGACAAATCACTAGCTTATCATTATTGAACTAGATGTAATTAACAGGTAAGTTTCCAGAAAAAAAGAGGGGGATTAACTTTTCCACTGTTTTAAAAACAGTTTCATGCATTTTTGGACACAAGATTAAAACTCCTGGCTAAGTAGTAATGGCCAAGTAGCTCGTTGCAGACCCACCCCTCAACCACACACACACTGAGAACAATTTTCAAAGCTGGACACAATGCCAAAAAGAAAGAAATCTGTTTGAAAGCATCATTAAGCAAACAAGACAGCCAAGACATAAGGAGCAAGGATACCTGAGAGGAGGGGGTTCACTAGCAGTGAGTCTGACAGTCGGGGAAGCTTTTCCCCAGAGGCATTTGCCACTGTATCAGCGTGCAGAGCCAGGGGGCTGAGAAACCATGCGGAAAGCAGCAGCTGAAAGGCGGGGACTGGCACTGGGTTCCTCACAATCTCATAGGGCTGAAGAGCCAAAAGAGGAAGAGTTGTGAGGACTCTGGGAAGGCTATGCTTCAGATTTAAGGGCAAACTGTGAATAGGCTAGCTCTCAGAAAACCTGAAACCTCGCTGACCAGCCCAATCTCAAAATGGATTAATAGAATATACCCCACACTAATGCCTGCAAGAAAGCAAAAGTAAATCCTCTCTGAAAGAAAACAACAGGACCTCAAATTTCCTCTACGATTTTTCACACCCAATGTCCAGCATCCATCAAAATTACAAGGCATATAGGCAACTATTAGTTTGCGGCCACAGAGTCTCTGTCAAAACATTCCTAGAGGCCTTGTTACTCTCCTGGCCTGAAATTCCCAATTGAAGATACATCAAGTCAGATCAAGAACTAACAAGGTGGAAAGGGCTGGCCCCTTGCTTGTCAAATGGAAATAGTATACTGAAAATGGAGCTGGTCTGGTGGCCTCAGCTTTACATTTTCTAAAAAGTAGCTAGTGTCCCTGTGAGGGAAACTTTATCCCCAACTCTAATACCTGAACCAAAAACACTGGCTCGGTGAGGCCCTCACACAGATTTTCTAAATGCCTGGGCCTGGTTCACCGATGGTTTGGCTAAGCTAAAACTCAGTGGTGTTCACCAGGATGCTGTAGCTACTCAGCTTCAGTGTCAGCTATGCAGAAGCAAAACCAGATAGAAAACGTTCTTGCTTCATTCAGCGGGTAGATTTGACTTTTCGGTTGTTGCCAATAGCATAGCTGTTTGAGCTACCATTTGGAAAATTATAGACGGACAGATTAAAGAGACCCTTCTTTGTGGAGGTGAACCTGGAAACAAATCATGGCTGCTCATCAAACTTTCTGGAACAATTGCATAGTTACTCGCAAATAAGGACTGGTTTGAGATTGGCTTTGGCAACATATTTCTGATGTATGTGACATTTTGAAAAACAGGTTTATTAATATAGTGTTAAAAGAACAATTGTAAATAATTTTTAAAATATAAAAAAGTAAAGAAAATTTTGAATGTGGACCCTGGGCAGTACAGGTGATGGTACAGGACCAGAGGACAGAAATGGTGCATTATTGTGAAGACCTCATTCATAAGGTGAGGGCATAAAACTGCTACTGAGAGGGAAGAATGTGACCTGTCATAATGAATGAACATTAGTTTGGTAAAAGTAACCTCAGTTAGCTTGACGAATGCACTAGATGTGTTAACAATGACTATCATATTCATTAAACTTTCCATGAAACACCCGTGTCCACAGTCCCTGCTGTTTGCAGTCAAGCCACAGGCTGGTCAGAGACTGATGATTTTGTTTGGTCCCAAAATCTGAACGGAAATAATCACATTCCCTTCCACAGGAATATGGCCCTGGATATGAGAGATGCTGCAGTGAAAATTGAAGCAGGAGAAAAGGGGCCACAACACTGAGTTAGTACCATGGCGATTATGGCAACCTGAAGTTAGGGGAAACAAAATCTATGAAGAAAGAAAGACTCAGTGAGAAGGCAAATGGGGATAAATACTGAAAGGCTGGCCAGCAGCAATATCCAAAGAAGAGCTAGGCCCCCATGAAGAGCACTACTCACCTTTACATTGCCTTATAATGTTCCCACTGTTTCCCCAACACTCTGAGGTGATCATTATTCAAGACAACTGTAGTTCATTACCTCCCCCTTGCAATCAAAAGGGCCTAAAGCAATCAGTCATAGAACAGAAACCAACTACCCTAGACAAGTTTAGCAATACTAGAAAAAGCCAACTACACACTTGATTCGTGAAGCCTTAGTAACTGCCCTAAAATAATACTGACCAGCTGTTGGGTCTCAGAATTGATTGTGAAAGTTGGATGAAACAATGGCTTATGGATGATGTCCTCGCTGTAGCAAAGCTGTGCAAAGCACGGAGTGAGAAGCAGCATTATTGGCATGTGTGTCGGAAACTCTTGCCCTCCATTCTAAATAAGAGTGCTGCCCAGCTGAGAGAGCTGGTAAATGGAAAAAAGATCTCTCAGTAAGAGAATCACCAATGATTTAATTGTCCCTTAGAGTGGGGTCAAACCATGAAAACAATTTACACATGATCATGGTTAAACAATTCATTTTGGCCAGGCAAGGTGGCTCACACCGGTAATCTCAGCACTTTGGGAGGCTAAGGCAGGAGGGTTGCTTGAGGCCAGGATTTGAGACCAGCCTGGGCAACATAGGGAGACCCCAGCTCTAGAGAATAAATACATAAATAATTAGCTGGGTGAGGTGGCACACACTTGTAGTCCCAACCACTTGGGAGGCTGAGGAAGAGGATTGCTAGAGCTCCAGAGTTCAAGGCTGCAGTGAGCTATGATTGTGTCACTTCACTCTAGCCCAGGTGACACAGCAAGACTCCAACTCAATTTTTTAAATTGATTTCAAACTTTCTTCTCTTTAAGATTTAACATACTAGGACTTATTTAAAAGCTAATTCCATCTCTTTTATGTCTTCCAAACTATTGTCTTAAGATTTTTCCTTTATTACAACATGAAAGAAACAAAAAGAGAGCTACCATTATAATAGCACACATTATTAACAGAAACTCATTACAAACTCTTTCCAAGATAGTCCTTCTCGGAGCTATATCCAGTGCAATCTCCAGTACCAAACAAGTACTGTGCCAAAAAGGAAAAACACTTCCTTATTTACAAGTGAAATAATACAACGTCTGGAATTTGCTTTAAAGTGGTCTAACAAAAAAAAAATGTACGCATGGAGGGAGACAGAACAAGAATGGCAGAAAGCTGAAGATGTTGAAGCTGGAGGATGAGTATATTGGCATTCCCTGAAATATTCTCTTTTGTGGGTGTTAAAGTATTTTTGAAAGGGAAAAGAAGAAAAATACTTTGGGTTGTTTTTTTTTTTTTTTTTTTTTTGAGACAGAGTCTCACTCTGTTGCCAGGCTGGAGTGCAGTGGTGCCATCTTGGCTCACTGCAACCTCTGCTTTCCGTGTTCAAGCAATTCTCCTGCCTCAGCCTCCCAAGTAGCTGGGACTACAGGCCACACCACCACACCCAGCTAAATTTTGTATTTTTAGAGTTGGCCAGGATGGTCACCATCTCTTGACCTCACGATCCGCCTGCCTCGGCCTCCCAAAGTGCTGGGATTACAGGTATGAGTCATTGCACCTGGCCATGAAAGAAAATACTTTCTAAGTGATCCTAATAATGAAAATAAAAAGAAGAATATCAAAGAGAGTAATAAAAATATCAGCTGACTGTTCACCATATGCTAGGTCTATGCCAAGAGCTTGGCCTGGGATATTGCCTGTGAGCCTCACAGCAACCTGACAGAGAAGATACTATCATGATCCCCATCTTCCAGGCAGGAAACCAGGCTTAAAAAGAGAAACTGCTCAAGATCATGTGTCTAGCAAGTAGCAGATCCAAGACTGAATCCCATGCAGTTTAAATCCTGAACTAAACCATACACAATACCAGCACCTGACCTAGAAACGGATATTCTTAAATTCTTAAAAGAAAGCAAATTCACATTGAGTATGAGTGATCTCCTATTCCTATGAATCACTGATATTATCTCATCATGACTTCTTTCGTAATCAGTTACAATGTTATCTACTGAGCCTCAAACCAAGTTATCACCTCTCCATTTCCACATTGCTAAATTCGGGAAACCTCCTAGCTTTCCAACGGTCCCTCTATTTGAAAGAACTAACCCCACTGTTTACATTAGTCACACAAATGGCATGGGCTCATAAATACAGTTCAGGAAATGAATCAGGCACTGTCTAAATTAAATCAGACAATGACACAATAAAACATCTCAGTGCCCTG
>PVKP010036873.1:0-22107 GCA_004027715.1 Plecturocebus donacophilus | reverse complement strand
ATACTCTTCAGGATATTATCCAGGAAAACTTCCCCAATCTAGCAAGGCAGGCCAATATTCAAGTCCAGGAAATACAGAGAACACCACAAAGATATTCCTCAAGAAGAGCAACCCCAAGGCACATAATCGTCAGATTCACCAGGGTTGAAATGAAGGAGAAAATGCTAAGGGCAGCCAGAGAGAAGGGTCGGGTTACCCATAAAGGGAAGCCCAACAGACTCACAGCAGATCTCTCAGCAGAAACCCTACAAGCCAGAAGAGAGTGGGGGCCAACATTCAACATCCTTAAAGAAAAGAACTTTCAACCTAGAATTTCATATCCAGTCAAACTAAGCTTCATAAGTGAAGGAAAAATAAAGTTTTTTACGAACAAGCAAGTACTCAGAGATTTCATCACCACCAGGCCTGCTTTACAAGAGCTTCTGAAAGAAGCACTACACATAGAAAGGAACAACCTGTATCAGCCATTCCAAAAGCATACCAAAAGGTAAAGAGCATCACCATAATGAAGAATCTACGTCAACTAATGGGCAAAACAGCCAGCTAGCATTAAATGGCAGTATCAAACTCACATATATCAATATTAATCCTAAAATTAAATGGACTAAATGCCCCAATCAAAAGACACAGACAGGCAAATTGGATAAAAAGCTAAAACCCATGGGTATGCTATATCTAGACCCATCTCACATGCAAGGATACACAAAGACTCAAAACAGAGGGATAGAGGAAGACTTGCAAACCAAATGGAGAGCAAATAAAACAAACAAACAAAAAAACAAAACAAAAAAACAGAAGCTGCAATTTTCGTCTCTGATAAAACAGACTTTAAAACAACAAAGACCATAAGAAACAAAGAGGGACATTACATGGTGGTGAAAGGATCAATGCAACAAGAAGAGCTAACGATCCTAAATATATATGCACCCAATACAGGAGCACCCAGATACATAAGGCAAGTTTTTAATGACTTACAAAGAGACTTAGGCTCCCACACAATAATAGTGGGAGACTTTCACACTACACTGTCATTATTAGACAGATCAACGAGATAGAAAATTAACAAGGATATCCAGGACTTGAACTCAGACCTGGAACAATAAACTTAACAAATATTTACAGAACTCTCCACCCCAAATCCACAAAACATACATTTTTCTCAGTATCACATTACACCTATTTTAAAAGTGACCACATAATTGGAAGTAAATCACTCCTCAGCAATTACATAGCATTTCACAGGTTTAAATAAAATATTGGTTGGCTGCTTACTTGTTATTTTCATCCCCTATTCCTTCCTGTCTCAATTGTTAAGCACAATTATTGGCATAAAAGAGGTTGTTAATACCCATTTTTAGAAGGCATTCTAGCCTGGGCAATAGAACAAGAATCCCGTTCTCTCTCCTTCTTTCTCTTCCTCTTTCTTTCTCTCTTTCATTCTTTTTTTCTGTCTTTCACTCTTTCTTTCTTCTTTTCTTTAAAAATAAATTTTTAAAAAAATTAAAAAAATAAAAAATTTTTAAAAAAAGAAAAGAAGCGATGAAGGACCAAATGAAAGAAGGAAGAAGCAGAAAGAATACTACAGATGAAACACTGTTTTAATATTAAACAGTGAAATTAAAGAAATTGTTAGGCTACCATCATGTATTCATTATAAAAAATACAGATTTCTGAAACGATCCAAATTACTAGGACATATTTTTGTTCGAGAGTCAAAGCTGGGAAACTTCTAATCATTTTTCTAGCATAAATGCTGAGCACATTTGTTTATTTGTGTGTTTGTATACATGTACATAGGTATGAATTTAAGTCAACTACCAGTATATAACATCATGTCGTATACTACAGGAGACATACCGTGACTACAAGTTTGATAATAACCATAAGGTCAACTCAAGATCTGGAAGGGCATATGCTATGCATTACTTAGCCATATGATGCAACCTGGCCTGGGGATTTCCATTCCTGGCCATGGGTTTGCAAGAGACAAGCCCACCTTAGCAGACACAACCTTTCAAAACCTTAAAATAATGCTTACCCTTATAAGAATAGCTTAAATTTCCTTTGTAAAAGAAACAGCTGGTAACTAACATGGACTGGATAGAGGTATAAGAAGCAGAGGACTATTCTCCAAATGAACAGTTTCTGGACAGAAGTCTTCCTGGTCAGCTGATCATCTGAGCCCTGCCTGTACCAGGCCTGTGTAGCTTGCTGGCTTCTGCTCTCCAGCTTGTAAGAACACTAACAAAATAAATTGCTGGAGCATCATTGGTGTCTAAGACACATCTTTGATGCTAACTGGACTGAAAGGGAGAAATTGCCCTGAGGGAGGTTGATTACCCAGGGCCACCAGAAAACTTCAAACATAACACTTTACCATAATTGAATAAAATGAATTTGTGGAATAGTTTAATTAGGATACCTCTTTTCAAAAACTGAAATGAATCATTTAGACTACAGCCATCTGACCTTTATTTCCAAATTGTTATTTTTCAGAATTGGCAAAGACATTAGGAAGCACTTAGATAACTCCCCCAGAGGCAGCAGAGATTGTTTCTATGGCATCTGACCTGGCCACTTTCTCTTAGCCTGAAGAATTTAGAGTCAAAGTGCTTTATGCTTGGAGACAGACCAGAGCATTATTAGATAGCACCAATTATTAGAAAGAATATCCTTATTACATACTGTTGGTCTCCCTAAAATTCCCACCTGTGAATTTTGGCCCCGCAGAAACAAAGGGAGGTCTACCCTCTTTATTTTTATTTTTCTCTCACATGACCAAACTCCTTAAGCTATTTTTTTTCTTTTGTTAAAAATATCTTCAGCAATATCCCTTTTGTATTTTCTGGGATAACTTCTGAATACCTAAAATTGTATGCATTATTCAGGATTCTCTAGAGGGACAGAGATAATAGGATGGCTGTATATATGAAGGGGAGTATATTAAGGAAAAATCGACTCACACAGTCATAAGGTGAAGTCCCGCAATAGGCCATCTGCAAGCTGGGGAGGAAGAAAGCCAGTCCCAATCCCAAACATCAAAAGTAGGAAAGCTGACAGTGCAGTTGTCAGTCTGTGGCCAAAGGCCTGAGAACCCCTGGAAAACCACTGGTGTAAATCCGAGAGTCCAAAAGCTGAACTTGGAGTCTGATGCTCGAGGGCAGGAAGCATCCAGCATGGGAGAAAGATGCAGGCTGGAAGACTCAGCAAGGCTGCTTATTCCACCTTCTCCTGCCTGCTTTCTTCTAGCCATCCTAGAAGCTGATTAGATGGTCCCCACCCAGACTGAGGATGGGTCTGCCCCTTCCAATCCAGTGACTCAAATGTTAATCTTCTTTGGCAACACCCTGTCAGACACACGTAGGAACGATACCTTGCATCCTTCAATCCAATCAAGTTGACACTCAATATTAACCATCACATTGTGTGATAAGCATCATTGTTATAATAAAATTTTTAAACTCATGGGTGGCTTCAAAGCAAGAACCTGTGTCTGAAATCGACTTAAGGGAGCAGAGTTAGGAGCTCTTTCCACATCTCTGGTTTTCCTGTGTAGCTTGTTAACAATAAAATTCTTTTTTTTTAATTGACCTTTAATTTATCTCACCATCTTTAACTCTGTCTCATTTTAAAACATTCCTACTGCTTTCCTAATCCATTAATGTAAAATATACTATTATAGAAGAATTTGGAAATGTGGATGAGAAAAAATGGTGGAAGGGGTGCTGTATTGCACAAGTAAAGAAAGAACGTGTAGATATTTCAGGGTATAGCTTTTCAGCTCCATACTTATATATTTTATGTTTTGTCTTTTAAAACTGGGTCATATGAAACATATTTCCACACCCCTTTTGAAAAGCTGTATGTATTTTACTTATGACACCTTTTCTGCCCTGTCCTGTTTTTCCATTACGGGGACTATTTATCTGAGTTTCAAGGTTCAAGTAGGCAATGCATAGGTTGTGGTGAGGAAAGATAATATTCTGAAGGGTTTGGTAAACAGATTTTGATCACATTATCCTCTTGACTCACAGTATGTTTTTATTATATTTCAACATATTCTCTCTCTCTTTCTCTCTCCTTTGCATTTCCATATCAAATGGTTCAATCCTTGAAGTCATTTTCTTTCATTGTCTGTTGTAGTCACTTGATTAAAAAATTGTTCTTTTAAGGGAACTTTAAAAGCTCTTAAAACTTTGATAAAAGTTCAAGTGAAAAGTCATCTAATAACTTTAGGTGGTTGTTCTTTCAAATCTTGTTCAAATTGAACCCTTTCAAAACGGGTTGCAGTTCTTCTTACTATTTCCTAGTTGCAAAAACAAACTTTGTAATCAATTTCTCATTTTACTAATGGCTTATTCTCACTTGAGCAGGTACTTCCCTAAGGACTGATCTTTCTGAGGGAGGCTGTGGCTGACTGAGGAGAGAATAAACAAAGTAAGTGAGCAAATTTTACAGCATGTTAGAAGACACAAGTGCTAAGGTGAGAAATAGCAAGAGTATCAAAAGAGAAGGTGTGCTGGAGATGAAATTGTTTGAAAATTTATATAGGATGGTCAAGGAAACTCTCTTTAAGAAGGTGATATTTGAGGAAAGATTTGAAAGTTGAGAAAAAGAGTAGCTTTGAGAATATCTGGGGAAAGAATGTTCTAGGCAGAGGAAATCACAGGTGCAAAGACCCTGAGGCACTGGGATATATGGCCTACCTGCCCAGGAGCAGCAGGGAGGTGAATGTGACTGGAATGGGATGAGCCATAGAGAAAGATAACAGGAAACATTTTTGGAGATATTCTAGGGTGCCAGCTATATAGGAATGTGTAGGCCATCATAAGAAATTGTGTTTTACTGTGAGTGACACAAGGATCTTTTCAGCATTTTGCACAAAAGAGTGACACCTCTAACTTCTATTTTAAAAGAATCATTTTGACTGCTGTTTTATAGGGTAACAAGGATAGGAGAGCTTATTCCAACTAAAATGCTTTGTGGCAATCCAGATGAGAGCTGATTGTGACTTAGAAAAATGGGATAGCAAAGGAGATGATGCAATGTGGCTGAGAAATTAACACACTTTAAAAAGAGAACAGACAGAAAACCTGATGGGTTGCAGGTGTAGTGTGGAGGAAAAGACGTGTGAAGACAGAGTAGAGATAAGAGACAGAGCTGTGTCCCTTCTGGCTTGCCTGCTCTTTTCTGATGAATATAAAAATCTTGATAAACTGAGTTGCCAAGGTTTGAAATCAAACCCAGACAAAGCATAGAAATCAGAGAACATCAAAAACAGAGTGGAACATATCGATTATTTATGTCTCTTCATTATAAATAGAAAAACTAAAGCTTAGAGAGTCAAATCCAATCCCCCTGAATCCTTTCTGCTCCTTTCAGTTTCTATTTTTTTTTTAATGTAAACTTGCGTTAAGTAGAATATACACACAACGGCAGGTGCAGGTTATAAATGTAAAGTGAGGTGATGTACACAGCAGCTGCATACCCATGTCATCAGCACGAAGATCAAGAATGTTGACATTATATGGAAGGTCTTTTCAAAATTATTTTCACCATTGGTTTGGCTGTGTCCCCACCCAAATCTTATCTTGAATTCTCATGAATTGTGGGAGGGACCTGGTGTGAGGTAATTAAATCATGGGGGCAGGTCTTTCCTGTTATGTTCTTGTGATAGTGAATAAGTTTCACAAGATCTGACAGTCCTATAAGGGGGCATTTAGCTGCAGGAGCTCTCTTTTTGCCTGCTGCCATCCATGTAAAATATGACTTGCTCCTCTTTGCCTTCCACCATGATTGTGAGGCTTCTCCAGCCACATAGAACTTTAAGTCCATTAAAGCTTTTCCAGCATAAATTACCTAGTCTTGGGTATGTCTTTATTAGCAGCATGAAAATGGACTAATACAATAAATTGGTACCAGTAGAGTGAGGTACTTCTGAAAAGATACCCTAAAATGTGGAAGTGACTTTGGAACTGGCAAAGGTTGGAACAGTTTGGAGGGCTCATAAAGAGACAGGAACATGTGAGAAAGCTTAAAACTCCATAGAGACTTGTTGAATGACTTTGCACAACATTCTGGTAGTGATAGGTACAATGAAATCCAGGCTGAGGTGGTCTCAGTTGTTAACAGGAAACTTGTTGGGAACTAGAGCAAAGGTCACTCTCTCTTGTTATGTCTTAGCAAAGAGACTGATGAAATCATGCCCCTGCCCTAGAGATTTGTGGAACTCAGAACTTGAGAGAGATGGGTATCTGGTGGAAGAACTTTCTAAGCAGCAAAGCATTCAAGAGGTGTGACTTGGGTGTTGGTAAAGGCATTCAGTTTTAAAAGGAAAAAAGAGCATGAAAATTTGGAAAATTTTCAGTCTGACAATGCAATAGAAAAGAAAATCCCGTTTTCTGAGGGGAGATTCAAGCCAGCTGCAGAAATTTGCATAAGTAAGGAGGTGGTGATGTTAATCACTAAGACAATGAGGAAACCATCTCCAGGGCATCTCAGAGACTTTTGTGGCAGCCCACCCCATCACAGACCTGGAGGTGGGAGGATCGAATGGCTTCATGGGCTGGGCCCACAGTCCCCCTGCTGTGTAGCCTAGGGACTTGGTGCCCTGCATCCCCGCTGCTCCTCTCATGGCTGAAAGGGGCCAAGGTACAGCTCAGGCGATTGCTTCACTGGGTGGAAGTTCCATGCCTTAGCAGCTTCTATGTGATATTGAGCCTTGAAAGTGCACACAAGTCAAGAACTGAGGTTTGGGAAGCTCTGCCTAGGTTTCAGAAGACATATGGAAATGCCTGGATGCCCAAAATAAAGTTTGCTACAGGGGCAGGGCTCTCATGGAGAACCTCTGCTGGGGCAGTGCAGAAGGGAAATTGTGAGGTCAGAGCCCCCACACAGAGTCCCTACTGGAGCACCACGTAGTGGAGCTGTGAGAAGAGGCTGCCATCCTCCAGACCCCAGAATGGCATCCACTGACAGCTTGCACTGTGTGCCTGGAAAAGCTGCAGACACTCAATTCCAGTCTGTGAAAGGAGCTGGGTGGGGAGATATACCCTGCCAAGTCACAGGAACAGAGCTGCCCAAGGCCATGGGAGCTCACTTGTTGCATCATGACCTGGATATGAGACATGGAGTCAAGGAAGATCATTTTGGAACTTTAACATTTGACTGTCCTGGTGGATTTCAGCTTGTATGGGGCCAGTACACCCCTTGGTTTTGGCCAATTTCTTCCATTTGGAATGGCTATATTTACCCAATGCCTGTACTGCCATTGTATCTAGGATGTAACTGACTTGCTTTTAGTCTTACAGACTCATAGGCAGAAGAGAATTGCCTTGTCTCAGATGGTACTTTTGACTGTGGACTTTTGAGTTAATGCTGAAATGAATTAAGACTTTGGGGGACTGTTAGGAAGGCATGATTGGTTTTGAAATGTGAGGACATGAGATTTGGGAAGGGCCAGGAGTAGAATGATATGGTTTGACTATGTCCCTACCCAAATCTCATCCTGAATTTCCATATGTTGTGGGAGGGACCTCATGGGAAGTAATTGAAACATAGGGGTAGGTCTTTCCTGTGTTGTTCACAAGATAGTGAATAAGTCTCAGGAGATCTGATAGTTCTATAGGGAGAGGCTCCCTGAACAAGCTCTTTTTTTGCTGGTTGCCATACATTTAAGATGTGACTTGCTCCTCCTTGCCTTCCACCATGACTGTGAGCATTCCCCAGTCACATGGAACTGTAAGTCCATTAAAGTGTTTTCATATATAAATTACCCAGTCTTGGGTATGTCTTTATTAGCAACATGAAAACAAACTAATACAATCATATTTAGGTGTTTTCTAAATGTAGTTGTGATACATTTATTATCATTACAATAAATTGTTCTGTTATATAAAAATATAATTTATTAATTCAGGTTACTGTTGACAGATATTTGAGTTGCTCTCTCTCTCTGCACCCCTTTTGCTGTCTGTTATGATTAGCACTGCTATAAATATTTTTGCACATGTTTGGTGAAGAATTTTTTATTCTCTGCATGGACTTATATTAATCAACAGAGCTTAATTTTTTTCCAACAGTTCAATGGCTCCACAAATACATTATTATTTGATGATTTGGCTTTAGCATATGGTCCTCAGAAAATCTGTTATCAGTTCTATTTCATGAGAAACAAAATATTTTTCTCTCAAAGATATGATTTCTGCCAACTCTCTTGTTCTTACTGACTCTCTGAAAGGTGATGGAATGTTGTGCTTACATAGGATCATGGGCAGCTAAAGAGCATTGAGAAAGTTATGTGTCCCACAAGGAGTGAGTGAGCTACTCAGGCTAGGATGTAATTTAAAGAACATGGAAGAAGAAATGCTATGAGTTCAAAGGGAGTTGTTGGTTAGAAACAACAGGGTTAATATGATAATAAAAATTATACAATTTATGTTCCAATGTCTATTTTACATTTTTTAAAATTAATTTTTTAAAAAAATTATACAATACTAACAACATTAATATAAACTATAATTTTATTGAGATAGTACATAGCATAGTGGTTAATATAATGGGATCTGGATCAAAACGGCTTAGTTAGAACTGCAACTCTGCCACTTTCTGGCTATATGAACTTGGTTTGCCATAGTGTTCTCAGCTGTCAAGTGGGAAGCATAATATACCTATTTCAGAAGATGTGGATTGAATCAGGTAACACGTAAAAAACTGAGAATTTGTGCTTGAAACATAGTAAACACAGTGCATGTATTAAACATTATTATTATTTTGAGTAGGTGAATATGTTATTTTTAGTGTTCTTTCTCTCAAGATAGCTATAACTATACTTAAACTTAAATAAAGCATCTTTTTTTCTGATGTCATTTAATCTTCTACTCTTCTGTGCTTAATTTGGTTTCTTTTAAAAAAAAATGTACACTTGGTATCATATGGCACTAAATGACCCTTTTGAGTACCTATATTTACTGGAAACTATATCTTGTCTCAGTGCATCAAGGACAAATCTAGGTGTAAATTTTTTAAAACCCATTTTAGAGATTCAGTTATGAAATCCTACTTAAGTTAAATAACTTACCTACGGCATATTAAGTGACATATTAAGTAGTTGGTGCGTTCTTTTCTGAAAGTCCTGTGGTATTTTACTATTTTTACTGCCTCTTGTGGCTTAATGGATAAAATTCAATCTTCAGTGGGATTAACTGTTATGGGTGGGTTTCAGTGGAAATTTATCTGGGGTTATTTGGATACTGATGTTTTGAATCATTACTTTTGTACTACAAGAATAACAAAGCTTGCCACAATTGTCAGACCAAATTTGATTTCTAATTTTTTTGTCATTTTGAGATATCATAACTGGTAACTGGAAGAAAAAAAAAAAAGCAAAATGAAAGCAAAATGATCCATATAATGGGTTGGATATTTTTTAAAGTTCATTTCAGCTTTAATTTTAAGATTGTTAATAGTAAATTAAAAGATTCCAGCTCTGGTAAAGATTAAGTAAGCATACGCCAATATGTCTCTCCCACTAAACGCAACTAAGAACCCGGAGAGGCTGCATGGACAAGGGACCTAATGACTTTAACAAGCAAATGACAACAAGAATATTGGGAAAGAAAACTAGAATTGAACTACTACTAACTTGGTAGTAATTCTTCCCACCTCACATTTTAATTTTCATTTGGTTATTCTTAGCCTGGATTCATAAAATAGCTCAATATTCAGAAGAGAGCACCTGGTTTGGACAGAAAGAACTTCAAAGGGATCCTTCTGTTTCTCATAGAAGTTGTAGGAAAAGGAGCACTACGGGGCAGAGACAATAGAGGAAAGCTTAAATCTGTTGTTGTTATCATTATTCTCTGCTAATCCTGCCCCCAAGCAATGACACAGTGGCACAGAAGCAGAAGCAACAGGAAAGACGCCTAAAATTTCAGGAAATAAGTATCTCATGTTTTCCTTTCTTCCTACCTTCTTGTAATACAGGAAGTTCACCCACCTATGAGTGAGGACAGGTGGTGTTTGATTTTCTGTTCTTATGTCAGTTTGCTGAGAATGTTGGTTTCCAGGTTCATCCATGTCCCTACAAAGGACACAACCTCATTGTTTTTTATGGCTGCATAGTATTCCATGGTGTATATGTGCCACATTTTCCCTGTCCAGTCTATCGTCGATGGGCATTTGGGTTGATTCCAGGTCTTTGCTATTGTAAACAGTGCCACAATGAACATTCATGTGCATGTGTCCTTATAATAGAATGATTTATAATCCTTTGGATATATACCCAGTAATGGGATTGCTGGGTCAAATGGAATTTCTATTTCTAGGTCCTTGAGGAATCACCACACTGTCTCCCACAATGGTTGAACTAATTTACACTCCCACCAAACAGTGTAGATTTTTAAAGCAACTATTATTAACATGATCCAAGAATCAAGGAAAAATATTTTTGATACAAAAGAAAATATAGATCTCAGAAAAAAAATATAGAAAATGTTTTTAAAATTAAAAAAAGTTATAAATAGAAAACATAATACCAAAATTCTTGAAGATAGCAGAGAAAAAACTTAATAAGGATGAAGATACCTCAACAGGATTTATCTAACCTGGAAAATGAAAACAAAAAAAGAAAGAATGAAAAAACTAAAAAAGCCTTCAAGACCTATAAAACAAAACTAAAGATTTAACATTCATATTATAGATTACCAGAATGAAAGGACTAAGGTCTTAAAGAACTGCAAAACCTTTAAAAACTGGTTGACATTGGATCCCTGGCCCTCAGGTGTGTAAAACTTGGCTGGTAAACACACTGTGGCCACTTGTATCCTAAAACATAAAGGTCAACATTCTTAACAAGACTCTGAGATTCATAATATAGTGCCCAACATGTTGACATACAATCTATGGCTTCTCAACAGTGTAAAAGTGTTCCTATTTCTCCACATCCTCTCCAGCATCTGTTGTCTACCGATTTTTTAATGATCGCCATTCTAACTGGTGTAAGATGGTATCTCAATGTAGTTTTGATGTGCATTTCTCTAATGACCAGTGATGATGAGCAGTTTTTCATATGTTTGTTGGCCTCACGTATGTCTTCTTTTGTAAAGTGTTCTCCAATAACTTCACCTTACAGATAAGAAAACTGAGGCCCAGGGAAAACAAGTAGCTAGACCAAGTCAAACAGCCAGTTTCTAACATATGCAGGACTAGAATCCATACCATTTTGCTTTGATACATGGACACAGAGAGGGGGCAACACACACCAGGGCCTGTTGGGATGTGAAGGGTGACAGGAGGGAGTTTAGAGGATGGGTCAATAGGTGCAGCAAACCACCATGACACACATATACCTATGTAACAAACATGCAAATTCTGCACATGTATCCCATTTATTTTTTTTTCTTCTAAAAAAGAAAAGGTTTTAGAAGGTGTGATGTCATACCTTCTTCATACTTGCAAAAATAAAGCTCTGCTATTTTCTTCCCCTTTAAATATTTTGCTCTCAAGTCATATAAGTCAAATATGAAATGAGAACACACTATTTCCTCAGGTTCACTCCCATATTGGTTGGGAGAAAACAGCACACTTTAAATGAGGCCAGATGTCAGATTCTCAGGGACCGCAGATATTGGAGGCAGGGTTTAAATCCAGGTTTGGCCAACTCTAGTGTCTGAATTTCTGTCCACCACACAAATGCATTTATGGATAATCTCACCACACATTTATGGATAATCTCAAACAGCTTCACTTGGAGTTGATTTTTATTTGAGATTTTAAAATAATACTTTGAACAGAATAGTTTATCACACAATAAAAGAGATTGGAAAAGGGAGATGTGAACTTCCAAGGAGAGTCCAGAACAACAATTTTTATGAGAAGAACTTTAGAATCCATAGCTTTCTAGCCTGAATTACCCCTATTTCCTCAATGCTTCCTAAATAAAAAAATAAAGATATTAAAAAACAGTTAATTACATGAGGAGTTGCAGGTGACTTGAAGCAATGGAGACATTGAAAGGAGCTTGGTCAAAAAGGGGCTAAGAGTGTCTGTTTAAGGAAAATAAAAGACGGGCAAATGATAGACTTATTATGAGTTTTGTTTCAGAGCACTACAATAAAGCAAGATTTTTGGTTTTCTCAATTCAAATTTAAGAAATGTTCACACCATATTGTAGTTCATTAAGTGTGGAGCAGCATTATGTCTAAAAAACATTTTATACACCTTAATTTAAAAGCATTATGAAAAAAATGGGGTTGAAAATTGTGCTGCTATAAACAAGCAAATGCTGAGGGATTTTGTCACCACCAGTCCTACCTTACAAGAGCTCCTGAAAGAAGCACTAAATATGGAAAGGAAAAACCGGTACCAGCCACTGCAAAAACATACCAAAATGTAAAGACCAATGACACTCTGAAGAAACTGCATCAGCTAATGTGTAAAATAACCAAACAGCAGCACAATGACAGGATCAAATTCACACATAACAATACTAACCTTAAATGTAAATTGGCTAAATGCCCCAATTAAAAGAAACAGACTGGCAAATTGGATAGTCAAGACCCATCAGTGTGCTGTGTTCAGGAGACCCATCTTATGTGCAAAGACACACACAGGCTCAAAATAAAGGGATGGAGGAAAATTTACCAGGCAAATAGGGAAAAAAAGCAGGGTTGCAATCCTAGTCACTGAGAAAACAGACATTAAACCAACAAAGATCAAAAAAGACAAAGAAGAGCATTGCATAATGGTAAAGGAAACAATTCAACCAGAAGAGCTAACTATTCTAAGTATACATGCACCCAATACAGGAGCACCCAGATTCATAAAACAAGTTCTTAGAGACCTCCAAGGAGACTTATACTTCCAAACAGTAATAGTGGGAGAGTTTAACACCTGACTGTCAGTATTAGACAGACCTGGGAGACAGAAAATTAACAAGGATATTCAGGACTTGAGCTCAGCTCTGGATCATCTGGACCTAGTAGACGTCTACAGAACTCTACCCCAAAACAACAGACTATACATTCTTCTCAGGTTCACATGCCACTTATTCTAAAAATAATTGGAAGTAAAATACGCCTCAGCAAATGCAAAAGAACTGACATCATAACCAACCATCTCTCAGACCACAGTGCAATCAAATTAAAACTCAGGATTAAGAAACTCACTGAAGGCAGGGCCTGGTGGCTCGCACCTGTAATCCCAGCCACTCAGGAGGCTGAGGCAGGAGAATCGCTTGAACCTGGGAGGTGGATGTTGCAGTGAGCCGAGATCGCGCCATTGCACTCCAGCCTGGGAGACAGTGAGACTCAGTCTCAGAAAAAAAAAAAAAGAAAAAGAAACTCACTGCAAACCACACAACTTCATGGAAATTGAAACACCTGCTCCTGAATGACTCCTGGGTAAATAATGAAATTAAGGCAGAAACCGAGAAGTTATTTGAAACTAATGAGAACAGTGAGACAACGTACCAGAATTTCTAAGACCTTTTCACTGAAGGGACAGTAGCTTGGATAGGGAACCCACCCAGCTGGACCAGGCTCCACTGCTGTTTGCCACCTGGTGGACATGGGTGGTAATTACAAGTCACTTCAAAGGTCTTTCGATAGCATCTCTAACCAATAACTTTAGCTCCTTGATTGTGTTTTCTGCCTGTGAGTAGAGTTCTAAGGATAGGAGGAGAGACTGACGGCTGTAAGTGCACAGTATCCTTTCTTTGGGAGAAAAAAAATCTATAATCAGTTACCAGTCACCTTGCAGTTACGACATGTGAGGTGTTCTCAAAGAGTATTAGATATTTAGAAGTACTACCCAACGGACCACTATTACTAAAACCTGCATTTGTCATGACTTTAAATGAAAATTGCCTGTGAATTTTTATTTCAGAAACAGTTTCGGATTCTCCAGTGACGTCAGGCCTTCAGGGTCTCAATATAGGCATGACTTGTTTTATTGCACTTCACTTTATTGGACCTCAAAGATACTGCATTTTTTTTTTTTTTACAAAGTGAAAGTTTGTGATTCTGTTGGTGCCATTTTAACAGAAGGTTAGCAATTCTGTTGATGGCATTTTTTTTTCCAACAGCGTATACTCATTTGGTGTCTGTCACATTTTGATAATTCTTGCAAAATTTCAAACATTTTCATTGTTATTATATCTGTTATGGTGATCTATAATCAGTAATCTTTGATATTATTATTGCAATTGTTTTGGGACACCATGAATCCCATGCTAATATATGGTAAACTTAATTGATAAACGTTGCTTGTGTCCTGATTGTTCTACTAACCAGCTGTCCTCTCATCTCTCTCTGTCTCAGGGCTCCCTATAACCTGACACACAACAATATGGAAATTAGGCCAACTAATGACCCTACAATGGCCTCTAAGTGTTCAAGTGAAAGGAAGAGTGGCACATCTCTCACTTTAAATGAAAAGCTAGAAATGATTAAGCCTAGTGAGGAAGACATGTCAAAAGCTGAAATAAACTGAAAGTTAGACTTCTTGTGCAAAACATCTAAGTAGTGAATGCAAAGAAAAACTTATTGAATGAAAATTAAAAGTACCACTCCCATGAACGTACAAACCATAAGAAAGCTAAATAGCCTTAAGACTGCAATGGAGATAGATTTAGTGGTCGGGATAGAAGATCAAACTAGCTCATTTTCTCATGTCAAAGCCTAATCAAGGGCAAGACCCTAGTTCTCTTCAATTCTTTGAACATTAAGAGAGGCGAGGAAGCTGCAGAAGAAAGTTTAAACTGGCAGAGATTGGTTCATGAGATATAAAAGAATAAATTGTCTTCATAACATAAAAGTGGAAGGTGAAGCAGAAAATGCTGATGGAAAATCTGCAGTAAGTTACCAGATGATTAGCTAAGATAATTAACAAAGGTGGCTGAACTTAACAACAGATTTTCCATGTAGATAAAACAGCATTTTATTGGAAGAAGATGCCATCTAAGACTTTCATAGCTAGAAAGCATAAGTAAATTCCTGTATTCAAAGCTTCAAAGGACAAGTTGACTCTCTGGTTTGGGGTTAATGCAGCTGGTGAAGCAAATAATCGTTTGCCATTCCAAAATGCTGGTGCCCTTAAGAACAGCTTGGTCAATATAGTGAAACCCCATCTCTACTAAAAATAAAAACATTAGCTGCGTGCGGTGGTGGGCGCCTGTAATCCCAGCTACTGGGGAGGCTGAGGCAGGAGAATTTCTTGAACCTATGAGGTGGAGGTTACAGTGAGCTGAGATCATGCCATTGCACTCCAGTCTGGGTGACAGAGTGAAACTCCATAAAAAAGAAAGAAAGAAAGAAAGAGACAGAGAGAGAGAAGAAAGAAAGAAAGAAAGAAAGAAAGAAAGAAAGAGAGAGAGAGAGAGAGAAAGAAAGAAAGAAAGAAAGAAAGAAAGAAAGAAAGAAAGAAAGAAAGAAAGAAAGAAAGAAAAGAAAGAGAAAGAAAGAAAGAGGAAGGAAGGAAGGAAAAGAAAGAAGAAAGAAAGATGGAAGAAAGAAAGGGAAAAGGAAGGAGGAAGGAAGAAAGAAAGGAAGGAAGGAAGAAAGGGAGGAAGGAAGGAAGGAAAGAAGAAGAAAGGAAGGAAGGGAGGGAGGGAAAGGAAAGGAGAAAGGAAGAAAGGATGGAAGGAAGGAAGGAAGGAAGAAAAGAAAGAAAAAAAGAAAGAAAGAAAGAAAGAAATTGCCACAGATACCCCAGACTTTGGCAACTACAGTCCTTATCAGTCAGCAGCCATCAACATCAAGTTAAGACTCTGCCAGCAAAAGGTTTAGAGCTCCTTCAAGACTCAGATACTGATGAACACTTTTACTAATACTTTATTACTTATTTTTCATACACCTCTTGCCTCTGTACCTTTCTTCATGCCATTCCTTCTGCTCACCATGCCCTTCTCTAGTATCACTTTCTTTCAATGCCTAATCATCCTTTAAAACTTATCTCAGACATCAGTTCCTCTGCACTCCATAAGGCACTGTTGCGCTTACCAAAGTGTAATTTTCTGATATGTGATTGTTCCATTTACTAGATTGTTAACTCCTTGAGGGCAAGGGTCATGCATTACTCATCTCTGTATCTTCAGTTCTTAGAGCAATTCTTTTTTGTTTTTATTGATACACAATAATTGTACATTTTTATGCAGTGCATGTGATACACACATACAATGTGTAATGATCAAATCAGGATAATTGGGATGTCTGCCATCACAAACATTTATCAGCTCTTCCAGTTAAGATTTCAAATCATTATAAGCTTCATGGGGAAAAGTAAACTTTGACCAAATATTTGATGATATTGAAGAGCTATAATTTTATTTACTTATTTATTTTCTTTTTTTTTTAACTTAATTTTTATTTCAATAGGTTTTAGGGAGCAGGTGGTGTTTGGTTACATGAATAAGTCCTTTGGTGATGATTTCTGAGATTCTGTTGCACTCATCACCCAAGCAGTGTACACTATACCCAACGTGTAGTCTTTTATCCCTCAAGCCGCCCCACACTTTCTCTCGAGTCCTGAACATCCAACGTATCATTCTTATACCTTTGCATCCGCATAGCTTAACTCCCACTTATGAGTGAGAACACTTGATGTTGTTTTTTCATTCCTCAGTTACTTCACTTTGAATAACAGTCTCCAATTCCATCCAGGTTGCTGTGAATGCCACTATTTCTCTGCTTTTTATGGCTGAGTAGTATTACATGGTATACGCATACCATATTTTCTTTATCCACTCGCTGACTGAAAGATACTTGCACATGTATGTTTATAGCAGCACAATTTTCAACAGCATTTTTTAGTAATACTTTTTAATTAAGCTGTACATACTGTTTTTCAGATGTGATGGTGCTGCTCCGCACTTAATGGACTGTAGTACAGTGTAAACATTTCTTAAATTTGCACCAGGAAAGCAAAACATCCATGTAACTTGCTTTATCGTGATGCTCTGAAACAAAACCCACAGTACCTCTGCCATTTTTTGCCTGTCTTTCAGTTCCCTTAAACAGACACTAACAGCCCCCTTTTGACTGAGCTCCCCTCAGTGTCGCCATTTTCATCTTTCTAATACTCCTGTCTGTGTATGATCACTCTAGCTATGCTGAATGATTTGTAATTATCTGATATGGACTGAGTATTGCATCCCCATATTCATATTTTGAAACTCTAATCCTCAACATGGTGGCATTTAGAGATGGGGCTTTTAAGAGGTAATTAGGTCTTGAGGGTGAGCCCTTATGATGGAAATTACGCTCTTAGAAGAGAGCTGAGAGAGCATGCTTCTCTCTGTTCCCCTCTCTTCTCCATGTGAAGTGTCTGTTCACAAGCCGTGAACTAGAAATTCACCAGAAACCAAAACAGCCATCACCTTGAATCTTGAACTTCTCAGCCCTTAGAACTGTGAGGAACAAATTTCTGCTGTTTAAACCACTCAGTTTCTCTGGTATGTTGTTATGGCAGTTGAGCTAAGAAATTTCCTGTATGTGCCCTGCTCTCCCACGCTTCCTTTTCTTTGCATGTGCTGGTCCCTTTTCATGCAATGCTCTTTCCCTGACTTTTTAAAATGTTACATTGCATTTAACCCAATATGCCCTTCCCATGTAATCAACAGACACAGCAAATCAAAAAATGAGATAGTTCAAATTTGCTTTTTCAGACTAGGATTTATTTTATGGCTATGGCACGTTACAATTCAATTCCAAGTTCAGTTTCTCAGTCACATCAACCACATTTCAAATGCTCAACAACCACATGTGGCAGAAGGCTGCTGTATTGAACAGCACAGTGCTATGGGATCCTAAACAGACCCACCTTGACACAAGTCATTACCTATGGAGAGATGATAACACTGTCATAAATAAATTAGTAATATTGGTTTCATTGTTTTAAGAATTACATGATTTGGGTTAAGCATTTATTGGGTGGGCACTTTGGTAGACAGAGCACTCCCAGAGTTAGGACAATGTATTTTTCCTTTTAAAATCCCTAACTTTTATTTCTGGCTATTTTCTATGAATATTTCCACTCCATTCAATTTTTGCTTTTTGAGAAGAGGCACGAAGTAGACCTTGGCCTCACAGTCTGACTTAAAAGCTTCCTTCCATGCCCTCACAACTTTGTGTGTTATCACTTGACCATTACTCTGTGCGCTAATCTCCTGTGTGCTTGACAGCCTCTCCCATTTGATGGTGTCCTCTTTGAGGAAAGTGACTATACCTTTCTTCTCTGTGTCCCCAGTGCTGTTGTCATTCCTGGTGTGGAGTTTTGCTAATGACCATATATTGAATTAATAAATGCATTTTTTAAAATAAGCCTTAATCAAGTATTGGTCACTAAAAGATCTCCAGTAGAATGTGATTTGAGGGCCACCGAGAAGAAAATACTTCCTCCCTGCCCCTATCTGAAACTCTATCTGATTCTACCTATTTATTGAGAACATACGTTTGAGATTCTATTTCACAATATGTCTTTGAGGCATTTTTGCCTCACCCATTAAAATTACAACCTCTTTTGGATGGGGTGCTCTTTGATACATTAGTCATTGTTGGCACATGGGCTTATAAATAGTGACAGCCAGAGGAGAGTAATTTCCTTTAGGAACAGAACAACCTGGGAGAGAAAGATTTTAATACGACAAGAACAGGATTAGCAAAAGACAGAAAAAATAGGAAAGTGGTAAAAACAAGCATTTCTGACCTCTCACCTGTGCCTAGTATTAGATCTACCCTTTGCTCAACCACCTAAAATGAATGTATCATTAAAAATACAGACACTGATTCAGATAGATCTGAATTCACATCAAAGTTTTGCCATTTCTTTATTCTGTGATGGAGAGAAAGTTATTTATAGTCTCTGAGTTTCATCTTTCCTAGCAGAAAAATGGGGTCACAAAAACAAATCATGTCGGGGTAGTGAGGGCCACGACCCATACATGATGTTTGTCATATGCCATTCTAGAAATAGAAACTCTATTAATGTTATCATATATATTCCTTCCATCCCATGCAAAAGCTATCCATGATCTGGCAGCAATCTACCTACCAGATATTTTGTTCAACTTCTTGCCAACAGTAGGTGCCACATCAATTCCCTAAATGTGTTCCACATGTGTGACCACTGTAACTTTTCACATGCCATTCCTACGTCCAAAGTGATGATCAGATAACTCCCAAGCCTCACAGGTAACATGGATTATGGGTGGATTTTAGGGAAAGTATAAGGATTGGGATGTGTCTTGGGTTAGGTGACAGGAACATAACCATATTATTTGGATTTTGGAAACTATTTTATCAACTAAAATGTCTGCCAGCAGGCATGGTGGCTCATGCCTGTAATCTCAGCAGTTTGGGAGGCTGAGGCAAGAAGATCATGTCAGGAGTTTGAGAACAGCCTGGCCAACATGGTGAAACCCGGTATCTACTGAAAATACAAAAATTACCCAGGCCTGGTGGCAGGAACTTGTAATCGTAGCTACTCAGGAGGCTGAGGCGGTAGAATCTCTTGAACCTGGAAGACAGAGGTTGCAGTGAGCTGAGACCACGTCATTGCATTCCAGCCTGGGTGACAGAGCAAGACTTCATCTCAAAAGAAAAAAAAAGTCTGCCTAAAATATATGCACAGGAGGTTGAGCATGTGACACACTTACTGGGTGTTTTCTATGTACTAGGCTCAGAGCTGCTTTGTCTTTCATCCATATTGTTTAAAAAAAAAAGCTTCAGCTGAATTAAATTTGAAGGAGTTTAATTGAAAAAGGAGCAATTCACTAATCTGGCAGCCCCTAGAATCACGGCAGATTCAGAGAGACTCCAGGAGTGCCTCATGGTCAGAACAAATTTATAGACAAAAAAAAAAAAAAGGAAGTTATGTTCAGAAATCAGAACTGAGGCACAGAAACAGCTGGACTGGTTACAGTTGGCAATTGTGTTGTTTGAACACAGTCTGAACACTCAACAGTGTATGAATGGTTGAAGTATGGCCGCTGGGATTAGCCAAGACTCAGCTATTGTTACAGCCACATACTCCTAAGTTAGGCTTTCAATCTTTTCTATTAAGTTAGGTTACCATTCATCCAGAAGGACTCAAATATAGAAGTATGGAGTCCTCCTCAGGTCATATTTATTTCGCTGTAACTGTATCCTTACTGGGAGGAAAGTTAGCAGTTAAAGATTATACCAGGTTTTCCTAAAATACCTTTCAATTCTCACCTGATTTATGCTCAGAAAGAGTATGTCCCACCTCAGCACAGTAATATAGCTTTACCCAAGAGATACAGACTACATTGCAGGAAACTCTGACATCGGCTGGCTGGAAGAGAGTATCTCAGAAGTTGAATTACAACTGCCAAATATAAGGCTGAAACCTAGAATTCCTGCAGGGACCTTGCTTTTTATTAAGAAATCTGCTGATGGAGTTTGGTTTGGCCTGAACTTGAGCTCAGCACTCATAATACCCTGTTCCACCTTGAAATCAAATACAAGTCAATCAAAAATTATTTTTGGTCTGCATTGTGTGCAGTTGCTAGGGAGGCATGATGGGGATGCAGTTGAGTCAAATAACGCTTCTTCCAGGCTGCCTCCATTTTCCCAATACAACTGAAAAAGGACAATTCTAAGCATAACATCTAATTATCTCTGTTTCTGGTGTTCACCTTCTTGAGATTGTCTACTGCACTCATCATTCTAGAATAGCAGGCACATCTTTTTTCATCATCAATTATATTAATTAAAACAATTGTCCACTCTCAACCATGTATCGCAACTTCAACAGGATTTTGGCTATCACTGTCTTTTAAAAAAGAGCATTTCTAGGATTTACTAATGAACTTAGTCACTTCAGTGTCCTTCCTCCGTTAGTATAGTAAGAAAAAAGATTGTTATCCTCAATTGATAGGTGAAAACAATAAAGCTCAGGGAGTTTAAGTGATAAGTCATGTATGTGGAAAGGGGCAGATCTCATATTCAAACCCTTACAAAGAAACTACTAAGACAGCTGAGGAAGTCATCAATCCAAACAACATAATCTCTCTCTCTCCCAGAATGTAATGAGTTTGCATGAAAATACTGAGATATGTATTTCTAAAACTCTAATACTTAGGACATGGGTGCACACACATGCACGCACACACATGCACGTGCACACACACACATGCACATGCATACTTGAAAGTTCTGTATGTGGTAAATTATAGCAATATTAGATTTATTTCTAGAAACCAACCTGAGTCCCCAGTGTGGATAAATGCCATACTGTAATATTTTCCTAGAATGCTATTTTCTCCTCAATCAAAAACAATATTTTATATTTAAATTATTATTTATTTTAGTGTAAATCTATGTAGTCTCTACTTTTTGAGGGCATGGATTTGGTTCATTCATCTGAAGTTTCTTTCAGCAAATCATACAGGATTTGGCATATAGGGTGTGCTCAAGAAGTATAAGTTTTTTAAAAAAGCCAAAGTTGAATAAATGTTAGAGTTAACTGCAAGAATAAGTAAGGCTATTAAGGGTTTGTGAAGAATTTAAATGCACCCAATGTCATTTTTTAATTATTAATTCCTCCATTCACTTAAACACATATATTAAGTTTCTTTCCTCTACCAAGTCTCATAGGAATTCTGGTTATAGCAATGAATAAGTAAGGCTCTTGAGGACAAAAATATGTGCTCAAAGAAGGAATAATCTAACAATTTTATCTGCTAGAAAATGACATATTAATTTAAATATATTTCTATTTAATAAACTTAAGAGGAAAAAATACTATCTTCAATTGATAGACGAGAACAATAAATCCCAGGGAGTTTAAGTAATAAATCATATATGTAAAATGGAATGGATCTAGTATTGAAACCCAAGACTGTCTCACCTGAAGTTGTTCATTTTTTATACTGTGCCATGTTGCCTTTCAAAAAAGTGTTGGGAAGGTAAAGGGAACTGAACTGTATGATGGTGAAGAAACATGCCCCTTCTATAATAAAGTCCATAATAGCTGGCACCAATTTGGTCTCAGGTGTGATACATTAGGGATCTACTTATTGACCACTCTGAGCAGCTCCCCCTTGCAGTGGCCAATTTAGGCGCCAAGGCAGTTAAAAATAGGTTCTCT
>PVKP010036872.1:0-22113 GCA_004027715.1 Plecturocebus donacophilus | reverse complement strand
TTATAAATTAAAAAAAGTACAACAATGAATTTATTTCTTGAAGATATTGATTTTTTTATTTCTTAATTTCTTAAAATATACAGTTTCAACCAAAAATATGCAACCATGGGAATTTGATTACATTTTATAAAGTGTATAAATTAGCTACCAAGCATCCCAAATACAGGAAATATGATAGATTTTGTACTATCATGCTTTTTTTATTTTAATTACTTTAACTCAGTGATGATGTTTTTAAAGAAAAAAAGCTAGACTGAATTGAATTACTGATACAAAGGCCAAAACTATGGGGAGTAATTCTGGTTACAATGCATTGATTTAATTTTATACCAATTAACCTAACAGTTGTTTTCAACTCAGAAGACAACTGAGCAAGTAAATGCCTTCTGAGATCATCTGCTTGTCATCACCTTTTGACATCCTGCTAAAAAACTAGAATGAACCATGGTATAGGTGCATCAATGGAACAGCTGATACCAGGTAGGGAGAAATGCTTAGAACAGCCTATAGCAATGCAAAAGTATATGCTGGGGCTACCTTCTTCCCAGAGGAATGTAGAGCAGAAAAAGAAAGAAGGTTGAAGCTTCGGGAAGCCCTGTCGATTGTTAGGTTATTTGATTTCCAGCAGTAGAGCCTGATACTTCAGAGATAATTCTAAGGATCTCAACTTGTAGAGAGATTTTTTTGGTCCTTTTTAAGATTTTCAAGAACTTTCTTGGGGTCATAGAAGTACAAACTGCAGCAAAATTGTCCTGGTGAGTCAAAACTCTGGCAGATGGGACAGCAAAGACTATCTGTGGAGAAATGTTTAATACAATAATAAAAACAAAACCAAACCAAACGAGATCTGAGAACTCCTAAAAATAAATCAGATCATAATGGTGATGTCTCCTTAGAATCTCTTATTTCTGTGAGTTGTTTAGCTTCCTCTAGCTACCAGATCTAATATCAGAAAAGACTTCACCATTTTTCTTTTGGGGATGTATATTTCATTTGCTTAGCTCTGAGCCTATTGGTAAACATAAAAAGGATCAAAGATCAGAAAATGCCATCATTGTATACTTTTACCAATATTGGGGTTTCCTGACAGTTATTGCCATGGAATTATTGTATTGTCATCTAATTTGTTTCCAAATAACCAACATACTGCTTTTCATTTTTAGTGATTCATACCTGTGCATGCTAAAAACTCTGGTTATGAGGAAGAGAGCAACTCTGATCAAAGAAATCAAACTAATATGTTAACTTATTAAAAAATTCATGTCATTAAGATAAAGTAATCTTTATTCTGGAAAGAAGATTGATGTTATAATAAAACTCATTCTTAAAATTTACATTCATGTTCAAACTAAAGCTGTATTGAGGAGAACCACAAAACCTGAGTACTTGATACATAGATAGCTACAACCATCGTTAGATCTTGACATTTTATTCACACAAATAATATGCAAGGCTTGAGTGCTTTAAAGAAAGTAAAACCAAACAGTCTCCTTGTAGATAACAACATAACATTTTACTGTTTTCATATATTTCCTATCCTAGTGTAATACTACACTTTGCCTTGTGTGATAGCTATTTGCATATGTGCTGTGAATAATTTTTGGAAACCTACCCAGCCTCAGTACTGGTCTTTCTTTCCTATATCCTAATATCATTCAGATGTCCTTTAGGGTTCCACTGCTTTCTTTTTGTGTAGCATTCACTAGATTATTCCCATTTACAGATTCTGACAGGAAACCAGATTAGTTTAAAGGAAGCGGCGTAATTCCACCTCATTTGCCACAGTGTTTGACTTAATGATGGGCATGGTATCTAAAGTGGTTTGGAGATAAATATTACATATTTTTCTCTGGATGTGGGTGGTGAAGCACATAGCCCTGCAAGCTGTCAGGAGCAACCATGTGACCAGGAAAAAAAAGTGTAGAATAAGGCTGACTTTGTGGGAAGCGGATTGGATAAATGGGGGAAAAAGTTAAAACATAACCCACATCCTTACTGACATCACTGAGTTACTGGAGCAAATCACCCTGAACCCTACTGCACCTTTGGGCTTTTTAATGGACAATAGGCAATATATTTAAACCAGGGTGAATCTGAGTGTTCAGTTATCAGCACCATTACCTGTACTAATATATACAGATGTAAATTTAAATTTTCTGAGAATAGTCTGTGAGTTCTCCTTTTTGTAACTACCCTATATTGGCTTCCACGAGACCTTTCACATATTGGTACTTTGAAGTGCTTTGTGGACTTTTGACCAAGAGTATTGATAGGGTTATCTACACTCCAACCTGAAACAACTCTCTGTTCAACTGAACGGACAGAAAGCATACAACAATGGTCTTTAAGACATTGGACATCAGGCAACAAAATATGAACCTTGAGATTTGGTGATACTGTTTGGATATTTGTCCTCTACAAATCTTATGTTGAAATATGATTCCCATTGTTGGAGGTGGGGCTTGGCAGGAGGTGATCAGATCATGGAGGCATATTTCTCATGAATGGCTAAGCACCATCCCCTTGGTGATAAGTGAGGTCTCGCTGTTAGTTCGTGTGAGATCTGGTTGTTTAAAAGAGTCTGGGACCTTCCCCTTCTCTTTCTGTTGTTCCTGATCTTGTTATATGAGGTGCCTGCCCTGCTTTCACCTTCCACCATGAATGTAAGCTTTCTGAGGCCTCTGCCAGAGGCAGATGCCAGCACTATGCTTCCAGTACAACCTCCAGAACTGTGATCCAATTAAACTTCATTTCTTTATAAATTACCCAGCCTCAGGTATTTCTTTTGGTGATTAAAAAAGAAACCTAATATAGATGGGAAACAAATGAGATGAGCCTATGAATGTGCCAGCTCACTGCCTAGAGAGAGTGCAGGGGATTGGCAACTAGGTTATGCCTTATGGTCCCCCTGAGATGAAACAGAACTGGAAGTTTGGAGAGGCCAAGGCATCTCAGATTCATAGAGCAGAGGACCATAAGAGAGACAGTTGCATAGAGAGAGGACTTCAGAGATCAGCAAAAGTGCCTCCTATATACAGGTGACTGAGTTCTTGCCTATCAGTGTGGTATAATAAAAGGTAATCAGGCTTTGTCATCAGACAGATGTCAGCTAAAAGCCTGGGTCTGTCACTTTTCCTTTGTGATCCTAGTCTTGTTTCCTAGGTGACATGGGACTTATTTTAAAACTTACACATAGTAATTGATCTAGATATTTATGGTCTTTGAAAATTGAATTGTCACAGCAAAGAGTAGAAAATATACTATATGTTTTTCAATATGAGAATGACTTCAAAGGTAGAGTTTTGACAAAATGAAATACAAGTCCTAATACAAATAACTAACATAAGAAATTGATTATGATATATTTTTAAGTAACAAAGGCAAATAGAAAACGTTAGAGCTCTTACACACTCTTCACTTAGGGAAAACTTGCCAATACCTAGTAAGTTGAAAGATGTATCTACTTCATGGCTGTGTAATTCTACTCTTAATTACATAACCCAGATGTACTCTTGCATTTGAGCACCAGGATATGTGAATGGTCATTGACTCACGCTTCGTAAGAGTAAAAATAAATAAATAATCTAAATGACCATCAATGGCAGACTAATAAGCAAAGTAGTGTAGGCACAATATTCATAGGCTTGAGGCATAGCAGAGAACTTATTGAATCCATGCCCATTTCTATTCTTCAACTCTGACTTGAATATGTCAAGTATTTATGATACCTAAATAGAAGTAAAATTCTGGCTTTCTGCATAGAACCCAAAGTAAAGAGAATATACAGAGGGTAGTCCTATCCAAGTTTTGACTAGGTAATAATCATCATTATTATTTGAGAAATACTGCCAACTTGGTTCTTGGTTTTCTAACATAATTGTGTGTGTGCGTGTGTGTGTGTGTGTGTGTGTGTGTGTGTTGCCAAACTCAAAAATCAGAATGGAGACCTAAAGAAAAACAAAGTATATAAATATACGGGCTCAAATACAGGATTTTCCACAAATTATGTATTTCATAATGAGCACTTTGTTTTCCCTCCTGAGGCCCTTTGGAGTAAAACTAGGTTATCTCAAAAGTTATGTCCAGCTTAAAAGTTCCACTATTTGTCATTCTATTAATACATATATTCTTTATTTCTAAATTTTGAAGATCATGTAATAAAGGGAGTTTCAAATTTTAAAATGTATGCTTTTCTGAAATAATGATTTGTTGTAATGAAAGAAGTCTTTTTAAATGTGAGGGGACTGTTACATTTCTTTGCAGATATATTGTATGCAATAAAAAGCAGTGTGTTGACATTCTATAAGAATAGAGTGAAGTTTACTGAGTTTCTACCCAGCACTGTTCTCACTCACACTTTAAAGAAGTGATATGTGGTATTATGATTTTGTTAATAATTTTATGGACCGTGCAACTACAACTATTATTTTTCTAACTCAGGATATATGCCTTAAGATTCCTGGTTAAACTCATACTCTGCTACAAGGTCACTTGTAGGAGTTAACACTGAAACTTGATAATACAAGCTAAACAAACTTTAAGCAGAAATTGACATTTTATGGCTTGTGTTATTTATTCATTCACTTCTTAATTCAACAAGTATTTATCAATCACCTACAACAATGGAGAGATTTAATGTTAAGGAAAATGAACTCTTACAGCTAATTGTGAGTTGGTGTGATTTAATTTTCCATTAAGAAGAGCATTCTAGCTTTGGAGAGAACCTTTGAGGATGAGAAGAAGCTCTTACAGAGGTCCTGGCAAGTGACTGTGATAACCACTTGATGTGATAAGGTAATATGATAAATGATTATGATTAGCACTACATGACTCATTGTAATACTTGCTTATTTTATTTAGTCGTAACTCTGCTTCAATTAAAACAATGTTTGCTGGTTGTTGTTTTCTTTTTGTTGTTGTTGTTGTTTTGCCTTCCTCAGGTAAAAATACATATTGAGAAGAAACAATAGTTTTTTAAAAGTTAAGAATTATAAGCTTAGCAGTGAATAGGTAAGCAATATATTTAATTTTAAGCACTATAATTTTAATAAGCCAAACCCAGCTTTTCTTAGAGAAGTTAATAAACATTTGTTTAATTGTGACAATAGAAGCAATTGCCTTTTAATACTAAAACAGTGTCAGGAGAGATAATGCATAATTTTTCAGACTTTCTTGTCAAAGACTAAAGATAAAAAATATGATGCTATTTGGTGACATGATATAAGTAATGCTAGTTCAAATGAAATTATCCACCATTGTTCCTAAATTCTAGTGAAAAAAGCCTCAATTCCAAATGCATAGCTTTTCTGTGAAAAAGCAGGCAAAGAAGTCTGGTATATTCCCAGGAGCATTCTTAAAACAACTTATCAAAAGCATAAAAGATAAAAAGGGACTGTTAAAAATTTGTGATTTTTTTCTCTTAAGATTTGTTAAGATTGTGCTTTTTACTAGGTGTATTTCACAATAAAAGGAGCAAATAGAAAACATATTGCAGATTTAGTAAAAATTTCTGAGTATATGATCATTTAAACTATACCATGCAATATTTGGAGTTAAGCCATAAACTCTAAGGCTGGGAGTTAGGAATATGGGTTTCCTCAGGCAGTTCCTGAAGCATGTTTGGATTTAAAATAATGGAATGTATGAATGGAAGCTCAGAAGCACAGAAGATTCACTGACTTGTTGTCTGCAGAGAAGGATGGACAGAAACTGGATTACTAAGATGGAAGTGGATTTTTAATTTGCTTTCTTCTCTTGTTCTCTTAAAGTGAGTCAACAATCCTTCAGAGCATTTGATAAATTCAATTTCTCTTACCTCCATAAAGACTCTTATCATACTGAATAGGCAGCAGTATATTTTGGTATGGCTTATATAAATATCCTTAAAGACTCTTATCACACTGAATAGGCAGCAAGATATTTGATATGGCTTATATAATATACCAGCTCTGAAACAAATGATTAGTCTAGGTTTGTTGTACCATGTAGGTGGCTAGCTAAGAGGCCTCTAGAGAAATCTGTTCTGAAAAATCACAAAACTAGTGGCCTCAGAGGCAGCTCTTATCAGCCTGTACCATCAGTGTTAGACAAAGGAATGTCTGGACAGAAACTGAGGAAAACAAAAAAAACCTTGAGGCATTTTTAGATAAGAAACTTTAAGCCAGAATGCATGAGAATATCTTTGTGGAAAAATGTGTTCATGTATTTCACATTAATAGCAACAATAAAAATCAGGAGCTGATGTTTTCCGTCTATATCAATGCTTTATATGCAAGAAAAGTAGAATCAATGAAATTACTTTTTTAAAGGCAAGACATGAACTTGAGTAAATTTGCCTTGAGTTTAGAATTGGGTGGTTAGAATTTTTCTTATTCAAATCAAGAAGCTAAGACTTCAAAGTGAGACTGAAGCTTGAGTATACACACACAAAAAAAAATCCCATATTCTCATATGCAAAGTGCTTGAAATTCATCCGTCTCATCCTTAGAACAAGAAAGAGCTGTACTAACTGAAAATCAATGGCTTTTTTGGATCTAACAGAAAACTGAGATTGAAAAGAAAACCATCACATAAAAGTCTATAAATGCAGAAGCACCCAGAGGGATCTGCAACTGGGCTATGCTCATCAGATGTAGAAGTTGCTGGGGATATAGACTGGTAGGAACACCTACATGATAATAATCTCACTTAATGCTCAGAACTATCTTATTTGGTGGCCAGTATTATCATCACCATCTCACAGAGGAGGAAACTGAATCTCACAAATGTTAAATGATTTACCCAAGGTTGTAATTTTAGGATGTAAACCCAGATTTGCTGGATTCTAGTAGTGTGCTGGTAACTGATTAACAACTGGCTCTGAGGGATGGGTGGAGCATAAGGGAGTCTGATTTCTAGCATTTGCCCATTTTCTCAGTGCGAACACATCCAACATGGCTTATTTCAAGCTACCAGTATGGTGTTGCTGAATGCAGTGGGGCACATATGTGCTCCATGGAAGACAGGACTAGGGCAACTATAGCAGGATATCTACTTCAGAGCTTTAAAAGATAAAACATTTCTTTTAAAAAACTGCCATATTGACAAAAAAAAAGGGAAAACATAAATTAATCCATTTGTCGGTTTTTACACTATTTTGGAAATTTACAAAACAAACACCAGGGAGGAGGTTTGCTAACACAGACTTTAATGAGGAGCTTGGAAATGGGACCCGAGAATTGCTGAAGAAGCATTCCATAATTTTGACTATACTAAGAAGTGGTATGGCATGAATGGTTAAAGAATGAACTCTGCACAGATTGCTGGGGGAAATGCTATCCTGGCATCTAATAACTGGGGGAACTTAACACTCAATTCTCTCTATTGCCTTAGATCCTGAAATTTGAGGGTATGAGGCCAAGGGTAACTCATGACTCTCTGGTATATAACCAGTTTTTCTTAGTCCTGGTGCACCAGATTTCTGACCACTAAAATATGCAATATTAATTTTAGTGCCAATATATTAGACAAGCAGCTAATATAAAAATGAAGTTAAATAAAAATATTGTAATACTTTACATAAGAAAAAGACTTAACAGTTTACAAAGCAATGACCTGTATATTTTCTATGAGATTACTAACTAAATAGCATTCTTCTGAAATAAGCAGGTTGGGGATGGACTAATGTTTATAGGTGAAGAAATAACATTTCCAAGGTAAGAAATATTCCAACTAAGAACTGAAACTGGATATTCCAGTGCTAACCTTAGCATATTTTCTAGTAGGAGACTGAAGCCAAATCTAATGAAAGAAAAAAAAAAAGTCAGGGATGACAGGGACAGAGTGCACTGGTGAAATTCATTTAAGATTCAGTCACTTTTTAATTAAAGAATAAAAACTTATCGTTGCTTTTCTTCAGATCTTGCATATGACTATAATTCTTTTCTTGAAGGACAGCTCTTTTCAAATATGAAGGATCCAAGCTTCATTTACTAAACAAAAATTCTATACCATTAAAAAAGTAAATTTTCTAGAGTAAAACAAAATCAATGAACTGTTAAAGACTAGTAAAAGCTCTTTTGCAATGTGTCCATTTGTTTTTGTTAGTAGAACATGAATGCCACAGAAATAATTTGAGTTAGTATTAGGCCAGCTGCTAGGAAATATGTCATGATGTAGAGCAGAAAATGATTAATTGCCATTGAGAGGCACAAATTGTAAGTTTTTTAAGAGTTTAAATAAGAAAACTATCTCATCAGGCTATGGTGGTCAGGGAAGGCTTTATCTCAGGTACACGTGGCACCTGACTATCAGCCAACACTAGCAATGTGCCCTAGTGAGAGGAAACCAACAGAATTACCATAGAGATTGGTTTTATTTAACCTTAATCCTCTGGGCCTGAAATGTTTAAATAGGATGCAGGGAATATTCAGGAGTATTTATCAATTTTAGTACAAGCTGAAAGAAAGTGAAAATGTTACTGAAAGATTTTTTTGAGTAGTGTAAGAAATTTTAAAATGTTATTTAGCACAGATAAATGGAAGCTTATTCACATGGAGATGAAAAAAATTAGGGACCTTTCATGTCACACTAAAATTAATATATTTTAATGTTAGTCACAACACAAGATTACTAAGTATATTTAGCTGATTAAAAACAATGTTTTAGTATTAAAGCATTCTGTAAGAAGTATGTTACTAGAAATAAAACTGCATTGGTGATTCTTAATCTGCACCCCTTTGAGTCTGAGAGATGAGCTCTCACTTTAGAAAAATGAATGTTAAGTTTATGCATTTTTCATTCAATGTTGGGGTTCATTGTTCCCCAAAGCCCACACAAGTATTTAGATTTAAAATCCTAGCTTTATACAAAAAATTACATTTTTAGACACAAAATTTAAATTTAAATATAAAATTTTAATATAAAATATATTATTAGGCTTTGAGCCAATCACTCAGCATTACAAGTTGTATTTTCATCCTTGGTGTCTCCAATCCTAAGTTTTATCCCACAAAAGTGGGGATAGGATGAGGTGCTGGACCCTGTGTTCAGCTTTTTATTGTATAGGGCCTTATAGTTGTATAATCTGCATAATTTAATTACAGTTAGCAAGGAACATACTTTATAGTGGCCAACATTTGTCCATTTTTTTTGTTGAAGTCCCCAACTATGTTGAAATGTCTGTTTCTCCCATCAATTCTGTAAGTTTCTGCTTCACATATTTTTGCACATACGTTTGTATGATACGTTTGTTAGATGCACATACATTTATAATTTTTATGTATTCTTGATGGACTAAACCTTTTATCATTATAAATGTCCATCTACCTCTTATAACAATTTTTGGCTCAAAGTCTATTTTGTCTGATATTAGTAGAAGCCATTCCAGCTGCTTGTATGGTATATCTTTATTCTTTTTTTTTTATCATACTTTCAAATATTTGTATCTTTGATTCTAAACAAATGTCATACAGTTGGTTCTTGCTTTTGACTTCAGTGTGACTTTTGATTGGATTGCTTAATCTGTTCAAATTTAATGTTTTTAGTTATATGATTACATTTATGTCTCCTCTCTTGCTTTTTATTTTCTGTATGTCTAAAGGCCATTTTGGGTTTTTCTTTCTTCTATGTTACTTCTTTTTCTAACTAAAATAATTTCTAGGCTACTATTTTAATTTATTTAATGATTCTCTTAAATATATTTTTTTAAATATTTAGTGGTTGTTTTAGGGCTTACAGTATACATACATAATTTACAGAATCTATTTTCAATGTATATTAATTAAATTTGATTAAGATATAGAATTTAGTCCTGTGTAGTTCCATTGCTCTCCTCCAACTTTTTGTGCTGTTTGTTTACTTATTACATCTTTATGTGTTGCAACCTCAACAATACATTGTTATAATTATTGCTTTATGCAGTTTTATGTGTTTTAAATTTTATAATTATTACCTTATATAGTTTCATGTCTTTTAAAGAAACTAAGAGACTAAAAGAGAGCATAGATGAACTTATAATTTTTAAAATAACCTTTTTATGTACTTTTTCTTGGTTCCTTTATTTCTTCCTGTGGATTATAATTACCATCTGGATTATTTTTTAATTTCACAATAATTACCACCTCTCTCCTTTGTGGTGTTATTGTTAAGTATATTTCTAAAGTTCATAAGCCAAACAATAACATTTCTTGATATTGTTTTATGAAATTGCTTTTAAAATTAATTAAGATAAGAAAAATAGTAAAATATTTAAATATACAGTATTTCATCATTACCGATATAGTTACTGGGGCTCTTTGGGGTTTTTTTGTTTGGATTTACATTATTTTCTTGTGTCATTTCTTTCAGTTTGAGAGAATTTTTTTAGTGTTTATTTTTTAAGGACAGTTCTCTACAAACAAATTCTATTAGGTTTTATTTATCTGGGACTTCATCTTTATTCTTGAAAAGTGACTGTACTGCATATATAATTCTTGGTTGACAGCTTTTTTTCTTCCAGCAGTTTGAATGTGTCATCTCCCTGGTTTTTATCCTCAGTTGTTCCTGCTGAAAACTCAGTCGTTAATCCTAATGTGATTCCCTTGTGATGACTTATAAGTCATTCTTCTTTTTCTGCTTTAAGATTCTCTCTTTATCATTGGTTTTAAGATTTATGCCATGGTATGTTTGGATGTGTTTGTGTGTGTGTGTGTTCATCCTACTTGGAGTTCGTTGAGATTTTTAGATGTGTAGATTAGATGTATAGGTGTGTTTTTCAGCAAATTTGGGAAAATTTCAATCATTATTTCTTTCAATATTGTTTCAGTCTCTTGCTCTAATGATTTCCCACATTTTTTGAGACTCTATTTTTCTTCATTCTCTTAGCTATGTTTTTAGATTGCATGACCTCTATTGATCTGTCTATAAGTCTGCTGTGTTCTGTCAATTTAAATTTACTGCTTGTTTTATTATACTTAAAAACTCCAGAATCTTTATATGATTCTTTAAAAAAAATTTCTATATCTTTATTGGCCTTATATTTGATGAGTCACTGATGTAATGCCTTCCTCTAATTCTTTAGACTTGGTTTCCATTAGGTTTTGAACATATGAGCAAGCTAGGATGGAAACAATCAAGGCCCCAGTTTTCTTGGCCTTTCATTCCTGAAACAGAGCCCTAACTCTATGAGTCGGAGCTAGGGAAGAGGGGAGCTCAGTATCAGGGAAGGGAGCCATAATTCATGCAGTCAAACATGGCAGGGATAGCACTTCTGCAACACAGCACTGAGGCAGGATAATAGAGGCTGGTGACCTTCCCTCCTGGCTAAATTCATAGCAGCACTAGACTAGGAGCAAGAGCTCTTGTGTTTTTGGCTGCACCTGCTGAGAGCAAAGCATCTGGAGCAGAGCTTCCATCCTATAAAGCTGGCAGAGGTTTGTGGGAGCAGATCATGGCCCAGATATCACTGACTCTGTTTTCTCTGGTATTTAGTAGATGTTGTTGAATAAATGTTTCTTCATTTGCTGTATGCCTTTGGTGAAAATCCAGAAACTTTAAATGGGTGTATATGTGTGTGTGTGTGTGTGTGTGTGTGTGTTTAAATATAATTTTCACCAGTCAAATAATTGTTTCAATAGAGAGTTTACTGAGCTTTTCACACTATCATTATGGAAGTTCTGACCTGTCTATTGTTTGTTTCACCAACTTTTAGTGATTATTTGCATTTTAGTAACTGCTAAGGCGAATATCCTGAAAGGCAAGAAACTACCTTTTGTATTTTCATTTCTGCTATGTGTACAATGTTCTTACAGATTTAATGCTTAAAGAATCTTGGTTTTATTGCTGGTCAATTCCATAAGGGTTTTGTAAATTGTTAAGGGTAAATCTAAATGACCCGTGATCTGGACCAGGCTGATTCTCTGGTATTTTATTTGTTTTTTTCTTACCATTTCCCTTTCTGTCTGTGGCTATAGGGTTTTTAGATCAGAACAATGTGGGATGCTCTTGCCGTACCAGATTGTGACAAGGCTTGAAACCAAATTTCCAAGGTTAACTTACCAAGGTCACGTGTCCACCAAGTACCAGGGCCCAATGAAATTGAAATGTGAACCCATTTCCTCTGTCTAAAATTCTGTTTTATTGCTACTGCAGTTATATTGCTTGTTTTATTGTTGCTATTGAATTGGCTCTATTACATTTGCTTTTGTTGATACTAGCTTTTCTCTTCTGCCCATTTCCCCCTGCTTCAGATTCTATTCACTTTCAAATGTCCTGGGCTTCCATGCTGCCACATCCTACACATAATGTAGAAGAATCAGCCCAGATAGAAGGAATAAATATGGGAAAACAACCAGTAGATGTAAACCTCGAACAAATTCTGATGTGTAATGATACACCCTTAGGCAGGTGCATTACCCATAACCCTACAAAAAAAATCAAGATTACTAACAGTCCAAAAGATATCAAGTATGTGAACTCATTTATTTGGAAATCAGCAAAGTAAAAATAAATTAAATGGTTAATTACTGTTAACAATACCAACAATAATAACAATAATTATTTTTACAAAATGTTTGGAGCTTAAGTTCTGGAATGATATGATAATGCCTGTATCTACAAATGATAACAAATATTGACGTATTAAATATTTAATTCAGATTGAATATTAAATGTCAACTTATTCACTGGGCTGAGGATTAATATTCAGAATCTTTACTAGGCTAAATTTATAATCCAGTGAGGAAGACAGGCTAACAGAAGTCACGAGGAAAAATAACCCCAGAATACTGATTATTCTGCCAGCCACAGCAGCTGTTTCTCTCTTTCTATAATGCTGAACTTCTTGTCATTGAAATAACCCTTCATACTGTGAATTATAATTTTGAAGGAAACAAGCTAAGCATTTTTAGATGGCATCTGTTTATTTTGCCTGCCCAGAATTCCTTCTTCATTTTTTTGACATAAAATCTTTTTTGCCAGGGGGATCCCCATTACGTTCATGTTCTCACCAAAAAGTGTTCCCAGAACCAAAGACAGGATAATCAAAATCTTACTTGGAATTTTCTGACAAAACTATTAGAGAAGAAACTCAATTTCACTGGAAATGAGCAGTGAATTATATAAGAACCTAGGCCTGCTAGGGCCTCCTCAGCCACCCTAAGGAGGTAGCCTGCCTAGGAATGACACCACCGTATGTTCAGTAGAGCTGAGGAAAGAAAAGATCGTGATACTTGTTTAGTTTGTTTGGACTTCAGGTTTCAACTAGTTCTGAAGCTAGCTCAGTCCTTTGGCTTTTCCCCTTACAAAAGCCAATCGATTGCCTTCTTATTTTAAGCTACATTGGAATTTGTTCATTTTCAACTGAGAGATTTTTATTAACATAGTGTTGTAAAAGGTTCCTATAAATGTCCCATTTCTTGTCTTAGATTGGGATATTATAACAAAATGCCATAAACTGTGTGGCTTATAAACAACAGCAATTTATTTCTCACATTTCTGGAGACTGAAAGTCTGAGATCAGGGCGCCAGCATGGTTAGGTTCTGATGAGGACTCTCTTCCAGATTCCAGACTGCCGACTTCTCATTGTATCCTCACATGGTAGGAAGAGAGCAAATTAACTCTCTGACCTCAACTTATAAGGGAACTAATCCCATTAATGAGGATTAAGTTCCAGCAACTGAATTTTGGGAGAATACATTCAGTCCACAACATTTATCCTTTAGAAAGACTCTAACATGAAGAAAAAGATGAAATGGTCCTTTGGCTCCACAATGTATCTGTGACTAGATCAGAAATAAGTAGTATAGTAGAATAGTCAATATTGATACACATTATGTCATTAAAATATGTAAAAAATATATATGTATTTACTTATGTAAATATTCATATATAAATACAGACTGTGATTTTCCTTCTCTTTCATATTAGTTGTCTAATGCTTCTTACTTTGTAATTAACTGAATGTATTACTGATACTTTGGGCCAAGTACAGAAAATTCTGCTTTAGGAAATGCTAAGATTGAAGCTGCTGCTAACACACATGCTATTTGTGATATTTCATGTGCTATTTTATGGTCTTGACTTTCTCTTGGAGAGTGTCTTCTTGCACTGTTGGATGAATAAAGATAGAATTTAAAAATTGGAAATAAAATTACAAGAGAATCTTATACAGTGTGCATTAGAAATATTCCTATTGAAGCTATAATTAAGGCAACTTAACTCAGACTGGCAATCTTTCATACTGTAGTAAACATAGACTAGAATTCAAAGGCTTTCCCAGGGCCTAATTTCTCTACCTACCATGGGTCCCCTATGAGGTCCAAGCTATTTCCAAGATGCACTATGTATATCTGGCTCCAGGACGATTAAGGAAATAGAAATGCTAATCGATAATCTAAGCAATCATTGAGTCAAAGAAGAAATATGAAAAAAGAAAATATTTTAAACTAAATGATAATGAAAATACAGCAGATCAATAATCATAAGAGTAGCTAGGGCAGTGCTTAGAAGAAAATTTAGACACTAAATGCCTATATTAGAACATAAAGATAGTAACCTAACAGTGATCTGTGGTTAAAATGTAGGAAAATAAAAGAGCAAAATAAAGCAAACAGAAGAACAAAAATAATATAAATATGATATAAATAAAGAAATAGAAAATGGCAGACAATACGAAAAATCATTAGTCAAAAAAGACTATTTGGAAAAATCAGTGAAATTGATAAGATTATAGCTAGAATTCAACATTGTTAAAGAAAAAACTTTCAACCTATGATAGGATTTCATATTCAGCCAAACTAAGTTTCATAAGTGAAGGAGAAATAAAATCCTTTACGAACAAGCAATTACTCAGAGATTTCATCACCACCAGGTCTGCTTTACAAGAGCTCCTGAAAGAAGCACTAAACACAGAAAGGCACAACCAGTACCAGCCAATCCAAAAACATAACAAATGGTAAAGAGCATTGACACAATGAAGAAACTGCATCAACTAACAGGCAAAACAATCAGCTAGCCTCAAAATGGCAGGATCAAATTCACACATAACAATGTTAACCCTAAATCTAAATGGGCTAAATGCCCCAATCAAAAGACACAGACTGGCAAATTGGATAAAAAGCCAAAACCCATCGGTGTGCTGTATTCAGGAAACCTACTTCATGTGCAAGGACACACATAGGCGAAAAATAAAGGGATGGAGGAAGATTTACCAAGCAAATGGAGAGCAAGAAAAAAAAAAGCAGGAGCTGTAATCCTAGTCTCTGATAAAACAGACTTTAAACCAACAAAGATCAAAAGAGATAAAGAAGGACATTACATAATGGTAAAATGATCAATGCAACAAGAAGAGCTAATGATCCTAAATATATACACACCCAATACAGGAGCACCCAGATACATAAAGCAAGTTCTTAATGACTTACAAAGAGACTTAGACTCCCACACAATAATAATGGGAGACTTTAACACTCTACTGTCAATATTAGACAGATCAACAAAACAGAAAATTAACAAGGATATCCATGACTTGAACTCAGACCTGGACCAAGCAAACCTAATAGACATTAACAGAACTCTCCACCCCAAATCACAGAATATACATTCTTCTCAGCATCACATCACACCTACTCTAAAATTGACCACATAATTGGAAAGAAATCACTCCTTAGCAAATGCAAAAGAACATAAATCATAAGAAACAGTCTCTCAGACCACAGTGCAATCACGTTAGGACTTAGAATTCAGAAAGTAACTCAGAACTACACAGCTTCATGGAAACTGAACAACTGGCTCTTGAATGTTGACTGGATAAACAATGAAATGAAGGCAGAAATAAAGATGTTCTTTGAAACCAACAAGAACGAAGACACAACATACCAAAATCTCTGGTACACATTTAAAGCAATGTCTAGAGGAAAAAATATAGCAATAAATGCCCACCTGAGAAGCAAGGAAAGATCTAAAATCGACACCCTATCATCATAATTGAAAGAGCTAGAGGAGCAAGACAAAAAAAAAACTCAAAACCTAGCAGAAGACAAGAGGTAACTAAGATCAGAGCAGAACTGAAGGAGATAGAGACACAAAAAACCCTTCAAAAAATCAATAAATCCAGGAGCTAGTTTTTTGAAAAGATCAACAAAATAGACCGCTAGCCAGATTAATAAAAAAGAAAAGAGAGAATAATCAAATAGATGCAATAAAAAATGATAAACGGGATATCACCACAGAGTCCACAGAAATACAAACCACCATCAGAGATTACTACAAACAACTCTATGCGCATAAACCAGTTAACCTGGAAGAAATGAATAAATTCCTGGACACTTGCATCTTCTGAAGCCTAAATCAGGAAGAAGTTGAAACCCTGAATAGACCAATAACAAGGGCTAAAGTTGAGGCAGCAATTAATAGCCTATCAACCAAAAAAAGTCCAGGTCCAGATGGGTTCACAGCTGAATTCTACCAGACATACAAAGTGGAGCTGGTACCATTTCTTCTGAAACTATTCCAAACAATCCAACAAGAGGGAATACTTCCCAAATCATTTTATGAGACCAACATCATCCTGATACCAAAATCTGGCAGAGACTCAACAAGAAAAGAAAACTTCAGGCCAATATCAATGATGAACATAGATGCAAAAATCTTCAATAAAATACTAGCAAACCGATTGCAACAGCACATCAAAAAGCTTATCCATCACGATCAAGTAGGCTTCATCCCGGGATGCAAGGCTGGTTCAGCATATGCAAGTCTGTAAACATAATTCACCACATAAACAGAACCAAAGACAAAAAAACCACATGATTATCTCAATAGATGCAGAGAAGGCCTTTGACAAAATTCAACAGCCTTTTATGCTAAAAACTCTCAATAAACTAGGTATTGACAGAACATATCTCAAAATAATAAAAGCTATTTATGACAAACCCACAGCCAATATCATACTGAATGAGTAAAAACTGGAAGCATTCCCTTTGAAATCTTGCACTAGACAAGCGTTTTTGTAATTATTTGTTTTCTCTTGATGCAATTTTACTATCATTTTTATTTATTTTTTAGGTCAATAAAGAATGGCTTTGTCAATGTCAGTCAAATACCCAGGAATAATGTGATGTAGTAGGAAGTGACAGATGTTACACTGTACACAATCGGGGAGAAAATATCTACACTTATGTAAAAAGAGAAAGGTATGTGCCATGAAAAGCCCAAGGATTCCTAGCAGAAATGCATACTTAGATCTGGTGACTCTTCCTTTTACAGAGCAAAACTCGAGTTACATTTGCTCTCAACCTTGCCCATGTAACTACTTCAATCTGTGCAGCCTTTTTTCCTTTTAGATTAATGTTTAAGAATCTAGAAACTCATGAATTAAGATCAGCTAAAGGATCTTAATTGTAAATTAATTGCAGCAGATGGTACGAGCTGACTTCCAGCTGCTGTTGTAGCAACACCAAATACTCAATTGCCCTCTGAGAGATCATTAAATTGACTCTTTGCTAAATTTTGCTCATTTCTCTTTGGATACATTTCCTAATAATAAAAGGCACTAGGATTTGAAATGTCAAGAATATGCAGAAGCTTGAAAAATTAAAAATTTTAAAGACCATAAATTGTCACTTTAGATTGTGTTAGCACTGTACATACTGTTACTTTTCACACACAAATATCTCTTTGCCAGGGAACTGACTTCCTTTATCAGAAATTGGACTGATGAGGTCACCCTGTCATTGAGCATTTTTTAAAAATCTCTCTGGATTGCAATTTATTCTTCTTCCCATTTGCACACCCTCAATATCTGAATGATCAGTAAATATCTCTATACCCATTGATTCAGTTCAGTAAAGTTTCTGGGGATTATGAAATGCATGTTTAATTTTTCCATGTTTGAGCAATCTTTTAATCAGAATATTATATCATTGTGAGAAGCTTCTGATCACTTAAAAATTGGAAAGCAAAACTTGGTAAATAAAATATAAAACTGGGTAAAGAAGGAATTAGTAGTGGAATCATATTGCCATATTTCTAGATTGTTTACCAGTTAACTTTATACACAACATACAACCACAAGCTCTTCATGGAAAACAACAAAAAAATTTTATTCCTCAAATATGTCTGAAGTTCTATTTATTTGCTCTGAGCTCAACTGCTTTAAACATGATGCTTTTGAACTATAGATAATGTGTTTCTGCTGGTGTCAGATGTGTGTGCTCACCTGTTTGCTGTGAGCTGCAGGCTCTGCCCTAGCTGGGTCTTGGCTGGGCACCTTAGCTGGGACAGTTCTGCCCCATTTGTTTCTCATCCTCTTTCCAAAGCAAGCTTTCTCTTGACAAAAGAATAAATATAAGAGCAAGCCAGCCAAATCACACAAGCACTTTTCAAGACTCCTAACGTCACCTCTGCTAACACTGGATTAACCGAAACAAGTCATTACCACTGAGCTTAGAAGTAGGAAACTAGCACTGCCCAGAGTGGGATGATAAGACGAAGTCACATGGAAAGAATAGGGATACAGAGCCTGGTGAAAAGTATGGGTATCAAGTCAAGCAAAGACTGTGATGCTTAGAAAATGGTACCCAGGAATTTTTTTGAGTCCAGGGCTGGGTGGGGGACAATATCCTATAAAGTTTGTCAAGATTGTATCCAATTTATAACATCAAATAAAATGCCTTTGATTGGCACTGTGAAGCTGCACCAAGGTGTGATTCCATGCTTCTATTTCACTACTCTCTAGTTAATTGGCCTTGAGTGAGTCAGTCAACTTCTTTAAGTCTCGGCTTCCTGTAAAATGGTTGTGATTATAATACATGCCCCACAGGGGTGCTATAACAAATGAGATTGTGTATGTGACAGCATTTTGTAAAATGTCAGCAAAGCTAGCCTTCTGATTCATTATTAGCAGTTTGGCAAACCTCATTCTCCTTCCCAAAGTCAACTTAGTTTAGTACATAAATGTTGAGAAGAAATGAGTTAAAACCCATTTAGATAAAAACACACTGCATACTTTCTTCATGGCACATATTTAAAACATATATATATATGTATGTATGTCTATATACATACATATATATATTTCACATATGTATGTCACAGCTTCAGAAGACAGTGTAGTTATTATTGTCACAAAAAGTCATATACATATACATGGTCCTCAAGTGGAAGAAATTACTCTGATTCTTACATAAATTTTTGTGTTTTTAAAAAAATTATGGAATCTAGCTCTTAATAGGTCCTCTGTGAAGTATCTAAACAAATAATAGATCCACTCTTTGCTCTTAAAAATACCCTTGACCTCATCACCACATCCCTGATTAGAGTAGAATTGACAAGTTTTGTGCAGTAAGTGGCTTTCCTTGTAGGAAACAAAAATTCAGGAACAGTCTGGAACATTTCCACAATTATATAAACTGAGTTTATAAGTTATAAATAGACTTCTGATTACCTTTCTATCCTACACTTTTCTATTGACTTTTGATTTTCTGGCTGTCAAATCACTATGCTCTGAGCAAAAGTAAAGATGTTATAATTAGTTGGAGTAATTTTTTGCTTTCTAATTAAATGTTTTGATTTTTTAAATAAAGCACTATGTAGTAAAATGATTTTTCATGGTTATCTTTTATATCCTTTATACTTTTTCACTTTTAGAATAATTTATAAGCAAGTTTTAAATTTTTATGTACTTTTGAATAGTATTTAATGTGCATTGAGTATTTAACATATATTAGATTATAATACAGTGAAAAAATGGTAAATATTGACTTGTACATTTTAATACATTTTTGTTTCAGTTTTATAATTGCTATGTATGTAAATCTGCATTTTTATATGTTTATTTGTTTGAACATGGTAAAGAAATAGAAAATAACGACACTATATAGATCATGCAGCAAGCATGCATTTCTAGAATTTTAAGTATTATAACAGCATGTTGATATTATAAACAAGAACTAAACTTTAGAAAAGAATTATTAGAATAAAATATGTGATTATTTTATATTGGTTGTGCTCTAGATTCCATTAAAACAAAACTCTCTACTATCTTTTTTTTTTGGCAAGTCAGACAAAAAGAATGGAGGAAGACAATGATTGTATTCCAGCCATGTTCTGAGTGAAGGGAAATTGAACATTGCAGTTAATTGGCTATTGACTTGGTTTAACATTTCCCTATAACTAACTGATAAAACAATTCTATTATTTATTTCAAAATTCTTCTAAATTTTACTTTTATGTTGAAGTGAGTTGAAAACGTGGTTTAGGTGGCCGTGGTGGCTCACGCCTGTAATTCCAACACTCTGGGAGGCTGAGGCGGGTGGATCACTTGAGGTTATGAGTTCAAGAACAGCCTGGCCAACATGGCGAAACCCTGTCTCTACTACAAATACAAAAATTAGCAGGGCACGGTGGTGTACACCTGAATCCTAGCTACTAGGGAGGCTTAGGCACAAGAATCACTTGAACCCAGGAGGTGGAGGTTGCAGTGAGCTAAGATCACACCATTGCATTCCAGCCTGAGTGACAGAGAAAGACTCCATCTCAAAAACCAACCAAAAAACAGAAAAAAAAAACAAAACAGAAAAGATAATGTGTTTTAGGATAAAATAGTGAAAAAAATTATTCAGTGTGTATGCATGTGTGTTTGTGCATGTATGTGTGATGTGTGTTTACATTAACTGGGCAATAAAACAGTTTATAATAATTAAGCACGTGCTTAATATCTTTTTATTAAGTAGAATACCAACTTAAAATTGTTTTCAAGAGTATTTTCAAATTGGATTAGTGTGTAGTTTTACTTGCAATTTAAAACTTCAAAATGTTAACTGGTAAAAAAAATAGAATGAATAAGAATTAAATGGCATATCAGGGTTACTATAGTCAATAATAATTACACATTTTAAAATAACAAAGTACGTATTGGATTGTTTGTAACACAAAGGATAAATACTTGAGGGAATGGATATAATTCTCTCTGGTATAATTATTTTATGTTGTATGCTTGAATTAGAACATCTTATGTATCCCATAAATATACACACCTACTATGTACCTATAAAAATTTTTTAAAAAGAAATAGCAAATAAGTAAAAATATATGTACAGCAGCCTATAGAGTTGATGTTTTTTTGTCAGAGTTTTAGAAGACAGTATAGTTATTATTGTCACAAAAAGTCACTTCAACTTTCAGTCAGGTAGTGAAGGAATTCTATGTTTTCTGACCATTGACTAGAGTATATTTTTAAGAAGTAATTTATCTTTCTTAATTGATGGTATTTTAATAAAAATTACTACAGAAGCTAACAAAATATTAAATAGATAAACACCATATCTCATATATAAGCTGTAAACAAATTTCTCAGTTGGAGGGGGGTAGGGGAGGGACAGCAAGGGGTAGGGAGAGTGGGGAGGGATAATGAGGGGAGAAATACCAGATATAGGTGATGGGGGGATGAAGGCAGCAAACCACCTTGCTATGTATGTACCCATGCAACAATCCTGCATGATCTGCACATGCACCCCAGAATCTAAAGTAAAATAAATAAATAAATAAATAAATAAATAAAGTGTCAATAACAAAAAAGCAGGTACAATGGAATTTATTCTAAAAGCCTTAAAATCTTTACAGATTTTATTGGATATGAAGAGTAACCTAATAAGTCTTTGCAGTATCTCTGTGAAACAGGTGGAAGAGAAAAAATAGGTAATTACAGGACTATAAATTCAGTTGTTTTTTTGGTTGTCTATGGATCAATGCATATTAGGATTCTTGACTGGTGAAATAAGTTAGATGGAAATGGCAGGCTTGCCTGACTGTATGAATTAGATTTCTTTATTTAAAGGTTGTAACTGATAACTGACCTTATTTTTGATGAGATTAAATACATGCCCAGACTGTAGTCTGATTTTCTACATTTGTTTGCCCTTTCATATGTTATCCAAATTTTATCTACATAAATAAAAATGTCTAGAATGAAGAATGGAGCATAAGAGAGTAATTTTCCTCTGGGACTCAACTTTTCAAACTTCTCAACTGCACATAGAATCACCAGGGAGCATATGTTAATATATCAGTGCAAGGTCCTGCATCAGATCAAGCAAAATCACAATCATTAAGGGTGGAGCTAGGGTATCAGATTCTTTGGTTACCAGTAATGGAGC
>PVKP010036871.1:0-22109 GCA_004027715.1 Plecturocebus donacophilus | reverse complement strand
TATATATATAAAGGGGAGTTCATTAAGTATTAACTCACATGATCACAAGGTCCCATAATAGGCTATCTGTAAGCTGAGGAGCAAGGAGAGCCAGTCTGACTTCCAAAACTGAAGAACTTGGAGTCTGATGTTCAAGGGCAGGAAGTATCCAGCATAGAAGAAGGATGTAGGCTAGGAGGCTAAGTCAGTCTAGTCTTTTCACACTTTTCTGCCTGCTTTACATTCTACCTGCACTGGCAGCTGATTAGATGGTGTCCACCCAGATTAAGGGTGGGTCTGCCTTTCCCAGCCCACTGACTCAAATGTTAATCTCCTTTGGCAACACCCTCTCAGACACACCTAGGATCAGTACTTTGCATCCTGCAATCCAATCAAGTTGACACTCAGTATTAACAAGCATATGTGCGTGTCTTGTTTCTTAAAAGGAATACAATGCAACAGTGAAAATGAATGAACTTGGCTGAATTTCAAAAGCATAATGCGAGCAACAAAACTAAGCCACAGAAGACTAGATTCAGTATAATTCAATTTACATTAAGTTCAAAAATACAGAAAACTAAGCAGCATATTATTAGAGATTGTTTTTCTTCAAAATCTTAAAGAAAAATATAGGAATGAAATATAAAATTCAAGATAATGGTTATCTCTGGGAAGGAGGGAGAGGGAAGGAATCAAGGAGGTACATAGAGTTGGCTTCAAAGTTATAGTAATAATAGCCTATGCTTAAACTAGATATTGAATATATGGGTATCATGGTACTGTTATTTAAGTTTTACAGATGTTTTATAGTTATCACATTGTAGATATTCTGTATCCAATAAAAAATTAGACCTTTGAATAATGCATAGAATACAGTGAATTTTGAATGTGCAATAACAGAAATAATAAAATTTTAAAACAGATATTTCATTCCTTCTTCCTTGTTTCCCAAAACACTAGACCAAAGAGCAATTTGAATTTATTTTTTCAAACATCTCATTTTCACCAGTAATTCTTCCTCCCCATCATCAGCAGGGACCTGAAGAAAATGAGAAAACAAGTCAGGTGGCAATCTGGGAGAAGTTTCTGGAACCAAGAGTAGAATACAGAGGGGGTTATAAATTGATCTTTGTCCTGCAATATAAAAAGTTAATCAGACCTATCAAGAAGGCTGTAGTAAATCACCTCCAGCAGCTTGTATCCGGTCTGTGGGTGATATTCACCCCACCTCCCACCACTGCCTCTCAAACCCAACTCTCCCCTTACTTTGATATTATGATAAAGATCCTGGGTTGCGTTACAAAGCCCTCATCCATTAACTTGGCACCAGAAGGCTCCATGTCTAATCACTACTTCCTAATTTCCATCATCTTCACCCTGACTCTGCGGGGCTGTGTTTGTTGAGAGATTGGAGGGTGGGGGTGGGCAGTGATAACCACATACATTCCTGCTACTTTTTGAATTTGCTCCCCTCTCTTTTTCTTCATACCTACCTACATTATTATTTCTTGCTTACTAGGGTGGTCTCCCTGCCTGTACCATCTCATTCTACTCAATCTTCCACACTTCTGCCAGAGAGGTCTCTTCTTTTAAAATATAGATAAGATCAGTCCCTTGCTTTAAAGCCTCACTGACTTTTTTTGGACTCCAGGAAGTGTCCACAGTCCTTACCCTGGTATACAGGATGCTTTCTGAACTAGCTTTACCCAACCTGCTTCCTCTTCTCATGCTCCCTATGTTCCAGTCTCAGTGATCTAATATTTCTCATATTGTTAAAGAAAAATTATTGAATTGCACTTATTACAGCACAGTAAGGTGGATTTATTCAGCACTACTGCAATAGGTATAGGGGCCACTACAATGGAATTTTGCAGTAAGGGAGAGAGATTGGGCTCAGCTTCGAATACAGCATGAACAGGTGGGCACTGATAGCACTGCGGGGGTCAGTGGATGGAAAATTATTAGAAGGAAACATCAGGGTTAAGGGGAATTCTGACTAACCTGATCTAACAGGATGTTTCCTTCAGGAAAGGGTCATCAGATATATATGGGGGAGGGTGGAGGATGAGGAATCTGATCAGATATCGAGAATGACGAAGTCCTTGCTACACTAACTTAGCAGAGTTCTTCTTAAAACTGGAGTTTACAAGGGGCCTAGGAGAAGCTTCAGATGCCTGCCTAATGTTTAGTCAAGCAAAGAATCTTTGTCACTCTATACTATGCTCCTGTGCCTTTGCACATGCTGTTCCCTCTGGCTCAGATCTTCTTCCTCACTGTTACTAAAGCACCTGATCCCCTGCAGATTCTTCAGGCCCTAGCACAACATCAGCAAGCGCCTTCCAACATGTCTCTGGTCAGAATCACTACCCCATCAGAGCACTTCCCACATTTCATAGCAAGCCAGAGAAGTTAGGAAGCATGGGACAAACTTATTTTGAAATAGAATGTGGGTTACATTTTCAAATAATATACTTGTAAGTTTTTCTTTAATCTCCAAACAAATTTTCAGATGATTCCTTAGCTCTGCTAAATTTAAAGCAAGGGCTTTGGTGTTTAATCTAAAAAAGAATACAGTACACTACTGACTATCCCAAAGTCTAAAAGCATAGGGAAAATATGTATTGTTTTCTGTCTGCATGTTCATCTCCTTTCACCAGCTCATATGCTCCTGAAGGAAATATATTTTATGCTTTCTTATACTGCTAGCTCCTAACACAAGTCTCAACATACAACTAGCAGAAAATATATGCTTGAGAAATAATTTTTTTAATGAGCTCAGAAAATAAAAACAGTTGAACAAGTAAAATATTCTCTTTATAAATATTTGAGACATTCTTCTGTAATGGATTGGAAATAAGAGTGTGTAATATTACATCTAACAGCTAATATGATTTTACTTTGTAAAAATGTCCTAAATTATTGATGCTGTGTTTTGGAACTCACAGTGTAATGAATGTTTGATAGTGGGTTTCTTTTTATTTGTATATGATGACCATATGTATTATGCAATATTCAGGTCAGAGGGCTTTCTGAATTTTGGTAAATTCAGAAATTCATCTGTTTCTCCACTTGAAATTTCTCCTACAGGCCAGGCAAGCCTGCTCATACCTGTAATCCCAGCACTTTGGGAGGCTAAGGCAGGTGGATTACCTGAGGTCAGGAATTCAAGAACAGCCTGACCAATATGGTGAAACCCCATCTCTACTAAAAATAGAAAAATCAGCCAGGTGTGGTGGCATGTGCCTATAATCCTAGCTACTCGGGAGGCTAAGGCAGAAGAATCACTTGAACCCAGGAGGCAGAGGTTGCAATGAGCTGAGATCGCACCACTGCACTCCAGCCAGGGCAACAGAGCGAGACTCTGTCTCAAGAAAAAAAAAGAAAAAAGACATTTTTCCTACAAACTACCAGTGTGGATCAACTCATACCTCATATTCAAAAATTTTTCTTCTGCTCATAAATTCATTTTTAAATGAATTAAGGAATGAATAATAGGCATTCAACAAAATACATTTGGTTGATCTGAACATAGGCAAGCAACTAAAGACAGTTGGAGTGAACAAAGTCTAACTTTGTCCAAGAGAAAAAATTAACTAGCATCGAGGTGGATCCAAGATGGCTGAATAGGAACAGATCTGGAGTGCACTTTCTAGCAAGAACGATGCAGAGGGTGAGTGATCTCCACATTTCCAAACAAGTTATTACTGCCCACAGACCAGGAGATTCCCAGGCTGAAAAGCATGAGTTCCCAGCACAGCTGTTTCAGCCAGCGCATCAGGTCTGAGCACAAAAACTCACAAATGTCTGGGCGGCCGTTTCAACTGGTGCCTGGGAGATGGAGCCACCTAATCAACTGAAAAAAAGGGGGCTGACACAGGGAGCCAAGTGATCTGACGCAGTGGGTCCCCCCCGCCACAAAGACCAGCAATCTGAAATGCTCTGGATTGAGAGTTTCACAGCAAGCACAGCTGGACCTGGGATGGTCCAGCTCTGTAGGGGGAAGGAATCCACCATTACAGAGGCAGTTCACCACTACTGAGGCAGTCCACCATTACTGAGGCAGTCCACCATTACCAAGGCAGTTCTAACTATATCTCTATAAACAAAACCACAAGGAAGTTCACACAGCAGCTGGGCAGAGCCTTTGGCAGCTCAGCAATGCCTCTGCTGGCAGACTGAGACTAGGTTACTTCCTAGCTGGGCAGGGAATCTCTGAAAAAAGGCAGCAGCACATCACGAACTTATAAGTAAAGTCCAACCTTCCCAGGACAGAGCACCTGGGAAAAAAGGCAATTATGAGCTCTGCTGCAGCAGATTTAAATGTACCTGCCCAGCAGGTCTGAATGGAACAATGGAGCTCACAGCTCAGCACTTGAGCTCCTATAAGTGTCAAACTGTCACCTCAAGCAGCTCCCTGACACCCACACGTCCAAAGAGACACCTCATAAAGGAGAGCTCAGGCTGACATCTGGTGGGTATCCTTCTGGGACAAAGATAACAGAAGAAGAAACTGGCAGGAACCTTTACTGTTTTGCAACTGCCACAGGTGATCCCCAGGCAAGTAGGGTCTGGAGTGGACCTCCAGCAGTCCTACAGCAGAGGGGCCTGACTGTTAGAAGGAAAACTAAAAAACAGAAAGAAATAACTTCATCATCAACAAAAAGGACATCCACTCAGAGACCCCATCTGAAAGTCATCAACTACAAAGACCACAGGTAGATAAAGCCACTAAGATGGGAAGAAACCAGCACAAAAAGGATGGAAACACCAAAAACCAGAACTCCTCTCCTCCTCCAAAGGATCACAACTCCTCACCAGCTAGGGATCAAAGATGGATGGAGAATGAATCTGATGAATTGACAGAAACAGGCTTCAGAAAGTGGGTAATAACAAACTTCTCAGAGCTAAAATAACATGTGCTAACCAAATGCAAAGAAATGAAGAACCTAGAAAAAAGGTTAGATGAGATGCTAACTAGAATAAACAGCTTAGAGAAGAATATAACTGACTTGATGGAGCTGAAAAACACAGAGAACTTCGTGAAGCATATACAAGTTTCAACAGCTGAATTGACCAAGCAGAAGAAAGGATATCAGAGATTGAAATTCAACTCAATGAAATAAAATGAGAAGGCAGGAACAGAGAAAAAAGAGTGAAAAGAAATGAACAAAGCCTCCAAGAAATATGGGATTATGTGAAAAGACCTAATCTACGTTTGATAGGTGTACCTGAATGTGACAGAGAGAATGAATCCAAGCTGGAAAACACTCTTCAGGATATGATCCAGGAAAACTTCCCCAGCCTAGCAAGGCAGGCCACAATTCAAGTCCAGGAAATACAGAGAACACCACAAAGATATTCCTCAAGAAGAGCAACCCCAAGGCACATAATTGTCAGATTCACCAGGATTGAAATAGGAAAAAATGCTAAGGGCAGCCAGAGAGAAAGGTCTGGTTACCCACAAAGGGAAGCCCATCAGACTCACAGCGGATCTCTCTGCAGAAGCCCTACAAGCCAGAAGAGAGTGGGGGCCAATATTCAACAGTCTTAAAGAAAAGAACTTTCAACTTAGAATTTCATATCTAGCCAAACTAAGCTCCATAAGCAAAGGAGAGATAAAATCCTTTACAAACAAGCAATTGCTGAGAGATATTGTCCCCACCAGGCCTGCCTTACAAGAGCTCCTGAAAGAAGCACTAAACATAGAAAGGAACAACCAGCACCAGCCACTCCAAAAACATACCAAATGGTAAACAGCATCGATACAATGAAGAAACTGCTTCAACAAATGGGCAAAACAACCAGCTAGCATCAAAATGGCAGGATCAAATTTCACACATATCAATATTAACCTTAAATGTAAATGGGCTAAATGCCCCAATCAAAAGACACAGACTGGCAAATTGGATAAAAAGCCAAAACCCATCAGTGTGCTGTATTCAGGAAACCCATCTCACATGCAAGGACACACAGGCTCAAAATAAAGGGATGGAGGAAGATTTACCAAGAAAATGGAGAGCAAAAAAAAAGCAGGAGTTGCAATCCTAAAATCTGATAAAATAGACTTTAAACCAACAAAGATCAAAAGAGACAAAGAAGAGCATTACATAATGGTAAAAGGATCAATGCAACAAGAAGAGCTAATGAACCTAAATATATATGCACCCAATACAGGAGCACCCAGATATATTAGGCAAGTTCTTAACAACCTACAAAGAGACTTACACTCCCACGCAATACTGGTGGGATACTTTAACACTCCACTCTCAATATTAGACAGATCAACGAGACAGAAAATTAACAAGGATATCCAGGACTTGAACTCAGATCTGGACCAAGCAAACCTAATAGACATCTACAGAACTCTCCACCCCAAATCCACAGAATATACATTCTTCTCAGCATCACATCACACCTACTCTAAAATTGACCACATAATTGGATGTAAATCACTCCTCGGCAAATGCAAAAGAATGGAAATCATAACAAACGGTCTCTTAGACCATGGTGCAATCAAATTAGAACTCAGGATTGAGAAACTAACTCAGAACCAAACAACTTCATGGAAAATTAACAACTGGCTCCTGAATGACTACTGGATAAATAATGAAATGAAGGCAGAAATAAAGATGTTCTTCAAAACCAACGAGAATTAAGATACAACATACCAGAATCTCTGGGACACATTTAAAGCAGTGTCTAGAGGAAAATTTATAGCTATAAATGCCCACATGAGAAGCAAGGAAAGATCTAAAATCAACATCCTATCATCAAAATTGAAAGAGCTAGAGGAGCAAGATAAAAAAAAAAAAAACTCAAAAGCTAGCAGAAGACAAATAACTAAGATCAGAACAGAACTGAGGAGATAGAGACACAAAAACCCTTCAAAAAATCAATAAATCCAGGAGCTGGTTTTTTGAAAAGATCAACAAAATAGACAGACTGCTAGCCAGATTAATAAAAAAGAAAAGAGAGAAGAATCAAATAGATGCAATTAAAAACGATAAAGGGGATATCAGCACCGATTCCACAGAAATACAAACTACCATCACAGATTACTACAAACAACTCTATGCAAACAAACCAGCAAACCTGGAAGAAACTGATAAATTCCTGGACATGTGCACCCTCCCAAGCCTAAACCAGGAAGTCAAAACCCTGAATAGACCAATAACAAGGGCTGAAGTTGAGACAGCAATTAATAGCCTACCAACCAAAAAAAGCCCAGGTCCAGATGGCTTTACAGCCAAATTCTACCAGACATACAAAGAGGAGTTGGTACCACTCCTTCTGAAACTATTCCAAACAATCCAAAAAGAGGAAATCCTTCCCAAATCATTTTATGAGACCATCATCCTGATATCAAAACCCGGCAGAGACACAACAAAAAAAGAAAACTTCAGGCCAATATCCATGATGAACATAGATGTAAAAATCTTCAATAAAATACTGGCAAACTGATTGCAATAGCACATCAAAAAGCTTATCCATCATAATCAAGTAGGCTTCATCCTGGGGATGCAAGGCTGGTTCAACATAGGCAAGTCTATAAATGTAATTCACCACATAAACAGAACCAAAGACAAAAACCACACAATTATCTCAATAGATGCAGAGAAGGCCTTCAACAAAATTCAACAGCCCTTTATGCTAAAAACCCTCAATGAACTAGTTATCGATTGAACGTATCACAAAATAATAAACACTATTTATGACAAACCCACAACCAATATCATACTGAATGGGCAAAAACTGGAAGCATTCCCTTTGAAACCTGGCACTAGACAAGGATGCCCTCTCTCAATACTCCTATTCAATATAGTATTGCAAGTTCTAGCCAGAGCAATCAGGCAAGAAAAAGAAATAAAGGGTATTCAATTAGGAAAGGAGGAAGTCAAATTGTCTCTTATTTGCAGATAACATGATTGTATATATAGAAGACCCCATTGTCACAGCCCCAAATCTCCTTAAACTGATAAGCAATTTCAGCAAAGTCTCAGTATACAAAATCAATGTGCAGAAATCACAAGCTTTCCTGTACACCAATAACAGATTTAAAGAGAGCCAAATCAAGAATGAACTGCCATTCACAATTGCTACAAAGAGAATAAAATACCTAGGAATACAACTAACAAAGGATGCAAAGACCTCTTCAAGGAGAAATACAAACTACTGCTCAAGGAAATAAGAGAGGACACAAACAGATGGAAAAACATTCCATGCTCATGGTTAGGAAGAATCAATGTCATGAAAATTGCCATGCTGCCCAAAGTAATTTATAGATTCAGTGCTATCCCTATCAAGCTACCAATGACCCTCTTCACAGAACTGGAAAAAACCACCTTAAACTTCATATGGAAACAAAAGAGATCCTGCATAGCCAAGATAATTCTAAGCAAAAAGAACAAAGTCAGGAGACATCACACTACCTGACTTCAAACTATACTACAAGGCTACAGTAATCAAAACAGCATGATACTGGTACCAAAACAGAGATACAGACCAATGGAACAGAACAGAGGCCTCAGAAAAAAACACCACACATCTACAATCATCTGATCTTTGACAAACCTGACAAAAACAAGCAATGGAGAAAGGATTCCCTGAAATGGTGTTGGGAAACTGGCTAGCCATGTGCAGAAAGCAGAAACTGGACTCCCTCCTGACACCTTACACTAAAATTAACTCCAGATGGATTAAAGACGTAAACATAAGACCTAACACCATAAAAACCCTAGAAGAAAACCTAGGCAAAACCAGTCAGGACATAGGCATAGGCAAGGACTTCGTGACTAAAACACCAAAAGCATTGGTAACAAAAGCCAAAACAGACAAATGGGATCTAACTAAACTTCAGAGCTTCTGTACAGCAAAAGAAACAATCATTAGAGCAAACCAGCAACCAACAGAATTGGAAAAAAATTTTGCAATCTACCCATCTGACAAAGGGCTAATATCCAGAATCTACAAAGAACTGAAACAGATTTACAAGAAAAAAACAAACCCACCCAAAAGTGAGCAAAGGACATGAACAGACACTTTTCAAAAGAAGACATTTATGAAGCCAACAAACATATGAAAAAATGCTCATCATCACTGGTCATTAGAGAAATGCAAATCAAAACCATGTTGAGATACCATCTCATGCCAGTTAGAATGGTGATCATTAAAAAAATCTGGAGACAACAGATGCTGGAGAGGATGTGGAGAAATAGGATCACTTTTACACTGTTGGTGGGAGTGTAAATTAGTTCAACCATTGTGGAAGACAGTGTGGTGATTCCTCAAGGACCTAGAAATAGAAATTCCATTTGACCCAGCAATCCCATTACTGGGTATATATCCAAAGGATTATAAATCATTCTATTATAAAGACACATGCACATGTATGTTCATTGCGGCACTGTTTACAATAGCAAAGATCTGGAACCAACCCAAATTCCCATCAATGATAGACTGGACAAAGAAAATGTGGCACATATACACCATGGAATACTATGCAGCCATAAAAAACGATGAGTTTGTGTCCTTTGTAGGGACATGGATGAACCTGGAAACCATCATTCTCAGCAAACTGACACAAGAACAGAAAATCAAACACTGAATGTTATCACTCATAAGTGGGTGTTGAACAATGAGAACACATGGACACAGGGTGGGGAGCATCACACACTTGGGTCTGTTGTGGGGGAAGAAGGGAGACACAGCACAGGGTAGGGAGGTTGGAGGGAGATAACATGGGGAGAAATGCCAGATATAAGTGATGGGGATATGGAGGCAGCAAACCACATTGCCAGGTGTGTACCTATGCAGCAATCCTGCATGTTCTGTACATGTACTCCAGAACCTAAAGTGCAATAAAATATATATATTAAAAAAAGTACTATCAAGTATGTCTACTAGTTCCCTGTATTGGGGATTCTTCGCCATCACCTCAGTCTTACTAAGCTTAAATCCTCCTGTCTGGCTCTCACACAATTCTAGGTCCTCATCTTAGTATTAATCCACTTGTAAGAATGAGGAACCCTGCAGTTTTGTAAACCATACTTCCTGAGTGCTAAACCTGATTTCTCCCACTTACTGCGAGACCTTAGGAAAGTTGTTTGACTCTTTGTACCTTGGTTTCCTCACCTTTAAATGGAGGAAACAATACAAACCTGAAAGGGTTAATTCAGGATAAAAGATGGTGTACATGTTCCAGACCCTTGTGGGTTGATATTTCAACACTCTCCCCGGAAGACTCTGCCTCAGAATCACATTGCGGAGCCCGTGAAACATATGGGTCTCTCAGCTTTCCTCCATGCTGTTAAACCTGGAATCTCAGAGAAAAGGAGAGATGCCTGAGAACCTGTATATTTGCTCCTGATTGAAAGGATAATTCTAATATACCTATGCGGTAGACATAATTCTAAGAATAGTCTCCAATGACCTTCATTCTTATACAGTGCCCTCACCTTTGAGTTCAGGTGGAATCTGTGATTATGGTGAGATATCCCTCCTCAAAAAGGAGACTATCTAGGTGTGCCTCATCTCATCATACAAGCCCTTTTAAAGCTGAGAGTTTTTTCCAGCCATTAGCAGAAGAGAAAAAACCCTAAGGACAGATCCCAGTAGAGCCAGCCTGGACTTCTGACCTACAGAACTTCTGACCTATAAAACTGTGAGATAATAATATGGGTGGTGTTGTAAGCCCTGAAGCTTGTGGTGCTTTGTTATGTAACAATTAAAAAAAAAAAACTAGTACAACATCCAAACCTGGAAAAGAAAAGAGACTATATTCTTCCTATCCCCCTACCCTGTACACATACACTAGTTTTGATTTATCTCTCTTCACATATGGAGGTAGGCTTTTTTGGTGTTTTTTGTCTGTTTTTTTAACTGGAAAAAGGAGAGGTGTTTTCATGAGGGGAAGGGCTGAGTAAAAAAAGAGGAAAAATCCCAGAAAGGTGATGAAATAGTGTCTCATTTTTAGCCCTCAAGGAGAGGGAAGTTTGGAGGCAGATGGGGCTACTCAAGAGGATTTGAGGGGCTCTGGGCATAAGTAAAGCTCCTTTAGAAGAAACCATGAAGGAAACCATGTTTGCCTAGCTACTCCTCCAAGCTGCCCAAACCCTTGGCAAACAAACCCTTGGCAAACACTGCTTGGGCACCTCAGAGGTTGAAATCTGAGAGCACCTAGAGGCAAATCTTCGATACAGTTCTTGGCAGGGTCCTGGGCACTCCCATGCAGGGTGGCAGCATGGGAGTTGCTGAATGGGGGGTGAGGAGCCTTCTCCAAGCAGCTGCATAGACAGCGTCCAAAGACACATGATACCAAGCAACAGAAGAAAGGTTTGAATCACACCTTTGGGTGTCTTCTGGAAATAACTGGTATCACTGATGGGGCTGGGAGGCAGGTGGAGGTGTAACTACTAATTAGCAGGGCCTATCAACCTAGCAGACATCTGGGCTGTACATAGAAAGCACTTAGCATTGATATGACATTTAGCAGACTTTCCTAAAGGGTAGATCTAATCTAAGCTTCCCTAAACTCACGAGAAAGTTCTATATCCTTGATCGCCAAATCCTATTTCTGGCCTAACTCTACATTCCTGGCTAATTTGAGCAATAAATCATGTCTGCCTATTATAGCTGGACTTTTTTTGGTATTGTGGTTATAGTTGCCCTTTTCTTCCTGCCTAAAAGCTTGGACTTCCTTTTGATCACTGTTTCCTGGGAATGAGGGTTGTACTAAAGTTTGACTTCAGCCACAATATTTGGCCAAAATGTGTTTTGGTATTGTCATTGACCATTGGAAGTATGAGTGACAGAATGCCAACTTTAATGTCATTTCTGGGCTTCCTGGATGTGCATATGATCAATGAGCAAGTGGCTGCATAGTTACCATCAAATTTAATCAGCATAATGATAGAATAGGACATGTCATTCAGAGTCATTATTCATATCTGAACATGTACTTTCAAACATTGGTAAGTATTTTAGATGTATCTCAGAGTAAAAAGAAATTATTTGTGTGCTTTGGAGTTTGAATTCCTATCACTCAGTTGAAGTATAAATGTATATTTTTAATTTGCCAGAGTAAAATGCTGTAATAGTTCATGATGATTATGGCAGTTCTTCATGATACGAAAAAAATGTTTGAGAAATTTCTAATATGTAAATAGAGACAACATTAACTATAAAACTTTAGGAAGAATATAATATCCTTTCTGAATCAAAAAGCTTTATAAAAATTTAAATAGCATAAGGTGCAGTGTAGAGATTAAATTATTTCATAATTCTAATTCTTATACAATTATTTGGTGTTTTAGCCCTCATAACATTAAATAAAATAACCTCCAAAGCTATATTTAGCTTTTAGTAATTTAATTCTATTTAGGCCATGAATCTTCAGTTCTGTTTTCAGAAAGTAATTAGCATGCAGCTTAATGAAGCAGAATTACTAACTGTAAACAGGAAGATAAGAGGCCATTTTCACCATTTTTCTTTAGCCAAAGACAAACCTCAAGGCAGACAAGGGATTTTGGAATAGCCTTGTCGTGTACTTATACCTAATGTTCAAACAAGATGAAATAGCTGCTATTACATTTTTAAAAGGCTGCTCGAACAAAACAGAGCCTTTAATTCAGCACTTTGCAGATTAAAATGTCCATATAGAAGGGATTGCTAACCACCAGAGATTGCCTGCAGAGAAAGTGTTTCCTACATCAAAATCTACTGAATAAGTAGCCAGCACAATGTTACTTAAGAGAGCAAGCATTTCTTATTGGTAAAGATGTACCTATCATGCTTTGCCAGGGAAGATGCTAAAATTTGCATACCACAAAGGTCAAGTTGCAGACAGCAATAAAGAGAACTGTATTACCTTGGAAGCCAATTAAATTGGGTCCATTACCACATTTCTGGACCCAAGATTTAAGAACACATTTTTCTAAAGTGGAGGTGTGAGGCAGCAAGTACATGCAAACATCATGACTTTTAAAAAATGGAATTGATGGCAATAATTTTATGTCTGCTTCAGAAAGTAGAGTATATCTTCCTCAGACACTACGCAGAGCTCTTAGTTGTGGAGTCTCCTCAAAAAATTGTATCCTCACCATTAAACATATCTTCAGTCCTTGACTTTTCAAGAGTCAAAAGTCTTCAGTGAGTTACTACCAGGGGGAAAGGAAAGCTAAATAACTCAGTGGTAATGTTGTCATCAGCTGTATCATAAGATGGTAAGGCTACTTGGTAAGGCTAGCTGGGTCAGCTGGGATAACTGAGGCCTTTCTCCATGTGGTTTCTCATTATGCAGAAGGCTAGCCTGGGCTTGGTCGCATGGCAGTAGTCACAGGGATTCAAAAGCAATGAGAGAGCAAGCCTACCATTCCCCTAAAATTGCTCCTATCAAGATCTCCTTGGACCTTAGATTGTTTTTGATACCTGTGACCACTCCATAGATCTCAAAACCATCCTCTCCCTATGGCTCCTACCTCTCTTTTAACTATTTCTTCATTGTCTCTCCGTGCAGATACTTCTTTCTTTTCTGGCCCCAGAGTTCTGTCCCCAAGCCCTTTTCTCTTTCCAACACTCTTCCTGAGGGAAGTGAGTCATTCCAATGACTGTATGCTAAGGATGCCAAATCTGTATTTCCAGCTGAAATGTCTCTCTTGAGATCCTGCATTACATATTTAAAGGCTTACTGGGCATCCCCACTTGGAAGACCCACAGATAACTCTAACATAAGTACAAAACTGAGCCTAGATTAGCTGGGTGTGGTGGCGCACACCTGTAGTCCCAGCTGCTCAGGAAGCTGAGGTGGGAGGATCGCTGGAGACTGGGAGGTCAGACTGCAGTGAGCCTGAGCCATGATTGTGCCACTGCACTCCAGCCTGGATGACAGTGAAACTCTGCCCCCCACCAGCACCAAAGAAAAAACCTGAACCCAGAATCTAAATCTGAGTGGAAGGGATTCCCAGTTACATAGCTAGGTGGGCATGAATACAGGGAGGATTATAATTAAGGTCATTCTTACAAATAATCTACCACATTTGCACAAAGCAGAAATTCATTCTGTGGTGACAATAATTAGTTTTTGGCCTGATTATAAGACTCAGCCCTTGGGTACTTGGCCAAAAGTTATATTTTGTGCACCTCTACCAACAGGCACAGTAAGTATCTTATAAGCTGTATCTTTTAGCTAAGCTAGAAAGCTGTGGCTCAGACAAGTTTCTAAGGCAGATGTTAGAAACAAACAAACAAACAACAACATCAAAAAAAAAAACAAACCAGGAAGATATCAAGCATATTTCTCAATGATCAAACTTTGTTTCTACCTGAGCTCCCAGTCTGTATGAGGGCAGAAAACTTAGGATGTTTTTAGGTTTTCTCAGTCAGTTCAGGATTTTCTCAGCCACCTTCTGTTCAAGCTCAGTTGATTTTGAATTTTCCCCTCTGCCTTCTTCACTCTCTCTTTCTGAAGACTGATCTAAGTTCAGCCCATACCCCAAATTCAGCTTAGATCAAGACAAGCTAAAGACAAGCTAAGATAGCCTGGAAGCAAGCAGGAAACTGATATGCAGTTGTCTTCGGTTCTACACCATCATTACTTAAAAGGGTAAAATCTCAACTGAACTTGGGGTACGGGCATTCTTCCATGCTGGCTTCTTCTACTGAGGCACCCATATCCCAGGTGATGTGGTCTACTTTCTGCTTTCTACCTCTGCTTTCTTCAGCAACCCCTCACCGAAACTGCCAATTCTTTGTACAGTTGCTGTCTCTCAGCTCATTTCTAGGCATTTTGTGGGCCTCTAGAAATTGTGCTTGTTTTTCTCCTTGCAAAGTGACCTAAGTTAACTTATCTGTCTTATAGTTTTCAGGTTCTTTTGGTAAGGATCAGGTATGTCCCATGATTAGGGGGACTGATGTGTCTTCTCTGTACAGTATCACTACCAGATGGTATCATACAATGCAAGCAGCATGTACAAATATTTATTAGCAAGCAAACACACACACACAAAATTCATACAATCTGTTCCTATAATTTCAGTGACATCCCTACTCTCTGCCCTTTTAGAACCTGAGAAGCATCTTTCATGAAAGGTTCACACAAACATAAAATGTAATAATATTCTTCTAAGGCAAAGCTTTCCAATAAAAATATAATGTGTCACATACATAGTTTAAATTTTCTAGTAGCCATGATTTTAAAAAGGTAAAAAAAGAAGAGGTGAAGTTAGTCTTTTGGTTAATTTGTGTTTAACTCTTGGTATGTAAGAAAAAAATAAATGCTGGAAACCTCACAGAAAAAAATGCATAGCTTCATAAGGTGAGTACCTGTGTACCTGCTACCCAGGGCATGAAATAAGACTTCACTGACCTCCTCCCAAGCCTCTTCCCTTGTCCCGGCCCAATCTCAACCTACTCCTGCCCTCTGCATGTTACCAGGATGTTGACCTTTTTCTTTTTCAATTAATAGACTTTACTTTTTAGAATAGTTTTAGATTTCCAGGGGGAAGATGAGCAGATAGTATAAAGAGTTCTCATATACCTACACAGACCCACCCAGTTTCTCTTATTATTATCATCTTAGGCCAGGCACAGTGGCTTACACCTATAATCCCAGTACTTTGGGAGGCCAAGGTGGGTGGATCATATAAGCCCAGGAGTTTGAGACCAGACTGGATAACATAGGGAGGCCCTGTCTCTACAAAAATAAATAAATAAAAATAATAACAAAAATTAGCTGGGTATGGTGGCATGTGCCTGTATTCCCAGCTACATAGGAGGCTGAGGTGGCAGGATCACCTGAGCCCAAGGAGGTTGGGGCTGTAGTGAGCTATGATTGAATCACTGTACTCTAGACTCATTGATAGAGTGAAACCCTTTCTCAATAACAAAACAAAACAACAACAACAACAAAAACTTGAAACATTAGTATTGTACATTTGTTACAATTAATGAGCCAATGCTGATACATTATTAGCAACTAAAATCCACAGTTTTTTCACATTTCCTTAGTTTTTACCTAATATCCCTTTCTGTTCCAGGAACCCATCTAGATTACAACATTTCTTTTAGTTGTCCTATCTCCTTGGGCTCCTCTTGGTTGTGATTGTTTTGTATATTTTCCTCATTTTTGACGACTTTGACAGTCTCGGGGATTATTTGTCTGGCATCGTATTAGTCCATTCTCATACTGCTAATAAAGACATACCAGAGACTGGGTATCTTATAAATAAAAAGAGGTGTAATAAACTCACAGTTCCAATGACTGGGGAGACCTTACAATCATGGCAGAAGGTGAAAGAGTAACAAAGGCATGTCACACATGGCGGGAGGCAAGAGAGCGTGTGCAGGGGAACTGCTGTTTATAAAATCATCAGATCTCATGAGACTTATTCACTATCATGAGAACAGCATGAGAATAACCAGCCCCATGATTCAATTACCTCCCACTGCGTCCCTCCCATGACACGTGGGGATTATAAGAGCTACAATTCAAGAGGAGATTTGGATGGGGACACAGCCAAACCACATAGGGTATATCATAGGATGTCCTACTGGAATTTGTCCAATATTTTCCTTGTGATTAGATTGGGGTTATGGGTATTTGTGAGAAAGATCACAGAGGTAAAATGCCATTATCATCACATGATATCCAGGTTGTAGACCATCAACATAATTTATGACTGCTTCTGTTGACTTTGATCACCTGGCCAAGGGTAAAATTAATTTTATTAATATATTTTGTTTGCTGCCATAATAGCTAAAATATTATCTCAACATGCAATCACTGTAAAAATTATTAATGAGATATTTTGCTTTCTTTTTTTTTTTAATACTAAGACTTCAAAATCAGGTGTGTTCTTTACTTGTAACACATCTCAATTTGGATTAGACACATGCCAGCGTCCAGTAGCTACAAGTGGTAGTGACTACCATACCAAACAGTGCAGTTCCAAGAGGCTCCTGCCTCGCAGGATTCCAGCAGAACATGGAGCACAAGCTCTTTCCCATTGAGGTCTCCAAACATATGTTAGGGTTAAACTCAGTTAATTTTTAATTTTCCCCTCTGCCTTCTTCATTCCCTCTTACCAAGGACTGATCCAAGTCTCCCCAACATGGATTTAGCTAATCTCAGAGATCCTACCAGAATGTAAGACTCTAGTTTCTTGTTTAACTTCTTCTTCTTTTGGTGGACCCCTTCCATCCCCCTGCCCATGGGATCTTTTGCATAACCGGAGGACAGATGTCACAGTGACTCAACAGTAATTATCCAAGTCCTCTACCCTCACACCTGAAAAAGTGTCTGGGCTTTTTGTTTGCTTGTTTTTTTGTCTGTTTTGCTTCTACCTAAGAACGAAGAATTTCAATACTGTGCTTCATTGATCTTGATGTGCCTACTTCCTTCTGAGGCGATTGAAGTGGTGCAGCCTATTTGAGGGGCTATACCTCATGGTAAGTATGAAAAAATTCAAAGGATTTTTTGAAGGAGGTGAGAAAAAAACATGTTAGTTAATACTTCACAATGTTACCGTGTCATACTCATTAATGCCACTTAAAATTAGTTATAGTCCTTTAAAAGCTGCAATGAAAGCAGCAAGATAAACATACCTTCACTCTGATACTATGTATCATACATATCATAATCAGGGTAGAACACATCTGATTTTGAAGTCTCAGAATAAAAAAAAGAAAGTAAAATAATCTGTAAAGCAGGCTCTGTACAAAACTATGCATTGTTATCTTTCAGGGAAAGTCATTTGTAGCTAATTCACAATACTTACCCTGGATATTCTTACATTTTTCTCTCATTTGTGAAAGTCAACATTTTGCATCAAACTTTCAAATGTTATCCCTTAAAAGTTATAAAATGCTGTAGAATTATGTTCCAATCTGAACAGTTTTGTCAATGGCTAGTTTCCAGGCTAGTTCCCCAAACCTACTTAATTCATATTGCAGCTGAATTAAATTACATTTGAACTGAAAATGTAATAATACTGTTACATTATTTAAGGGAACCCTCAGCATTCAGTTACAACAAATATGTGTTCCATATATGTAAATGGCCCCTTAGGAAAAACTAAATTGGCTTCATGGTCTTAAGTATTCTCCTTCCTTCTCACTCTCCCAATTTTCTTCTCCTGAACTATTAAATTTCATCACAGCCAGGAACTGTAACCTTCTTTTCTCCTTTTTACCAATCTTGCTAGTAGTAGATTTGCTAAAACTCGTAGAAAAAAATTAAAAAACTGTCCTTTTAGCATGGTATCCATGGAGGAGGGTGGAAGAGGTGGACATTGGGTGAGATGTACAAAAAATATTATTTTTAAGCTTAATATTTAATTTATTAAAATAATAAAATTTAGAACCTAGTTTCCCTTAAGCCTTTTAAGTTCAGTAAGTCTTATTATTCAATTAATAAGTCTAGCACATTGTAATAAGGGGGCTTTGATTAATAGTCTCAAGTTGAACAAACTAAACTCCTTTCAACTAGCTGTTTATGAGCTTAGTTTAATTAAGTTTCTCTTAAAACATTGTAACTGCATTCATAAATTCAACATTTTCAATTTTCTTTTTTTAAGCACATTAATTACCTACCCTGACAACCAACACATTCCCAAGCACTTACAGAGTAAATTAAATTTATAAATACAGTATAACGAATCTCTTAAAACATTTCAGTACTACACTATTTGCAAACCATAAAATCTTCTTACACCTTTCAGCAATAAATTGCAAATCTATATTCAATTACTTCACTATATATTTCAAGTTGGAATTAGACACTTAATCTCTCAGATGTTCTCACATACCCAATTATTTTAAACATTATAAATACTGCTAATGTGAAATATACACAGATTGTTTGTAAATTTAATACAAAAGTATTAATATTGTGAATTTGGTCTCTTGATTTTTCAATATGTAATTCTAAATCTTCCCAAAACTAAATTTCATGTATATACTATGACTAAGGGAATAGTTATATCATCTCAAAATGAGTTGCTCCTCCTATCCCAAGCAAGTTGAATTTATTTATTGTCAGAGATTTTTGGCCCAAGACAGCATGTAAATTTCAGGGTGATTTTTCCAGCAGCAAAAATGGATGCATTTGGCCTTTTGAAAAATTTAGTCACTTACTTTAACTGGACACTTCAAGTATAAACCTTTCCAATAAAAATGGTGAGTTTTGTGAATCCACCTTCTGGGCTTAAGCTACACCATTATCTAATTCTTCATTTCTATTTGAGTCTGCAACCCACCCCATCCCCCATGCTTCTTCACCACTTTAATTGGATTCAATTAATCTTTTTACTGCTTGGTTGGATGGAGCATATCTTCATATTTTTGTATTTGTTTGCTATCCGTACAATCTTAAAGTCTTACTGATGACATGGGTTTGCTTTAAGGAAAGGATGGAGTCCCAGGAACTCTGTGAGACTTCCTTCTGTTTAAAGCAGGTACAAGGGGAAGATGGTGTTCATCTGTGTGTAATGAGAGAGGAAAGGAGCTGGCAGGATATTAAGTTTGTGCTTAGGAGAAGAGACATAATTGTGTTACTGGAAAAGTGTCCCAATCCAGATCCCAAGAGAGGGTTCTTGACCCTCACACAAAAAAGAATTCAGGGCAAGTCCATACAATTCAACTTTATTAAGAAAGCAACTTTAATAAAGTAAAGAAACAAAAGTGTAGTTTCTCCATAGACAGCAGCAGCATGAGCTGCCCAGCTGCTTATACTTATTGTTACTTCTTGATTACATGCTAAACAAAGGTGAATAATTCATGAGTTTTCTGGAAACTGGGTGGGCAATTCCCAGAACTGAGAGTTCCTCCCCCTTTTAGATCATGTCGGATAACTTCATGACATTGCCATGGCATTTGTAAACTATCATGGCGATGGTGGGAGTCTTTTAGCATGCTGATGAATTATAATGAGGAGTGAGGACAACCAGAGGTCACTTTCATGGACAACTTGGTTTTGGTGGGATTGGCCATCTTCCTTACTGCAACCTGTTTTATCAGCAAGGTCTTTGTGACCTGTATCTTGTGCTGACCTCCTATCTCATCCTGTGACTAAGAATGCCTTAACCTTCTGGGAATGCAGCGAGTAGGTCTCAGCCTTATTTTACCCAGCCCCTGTTCAAGATGGAGTTACTCTGGTTCTAAAACCTCTGACAATAGTAATCATGACCCAAGCATAGATGCCCTGCTCCGTAAGTTCTTGCCTCCCCTCTGTCCTTAGTTTGCTGTCACCTCTGCCCAGTGTGGTGGTGGTGGTGGTGGTAAGGGATTTTGGTAGGATCTCATCGCACTGCTACATTTAAAAAAAAAAAAAAGTGTATTTCTGACACCCTGATATTCCCAGAAGAATCCCTGAATGTAGACTTCATTTCCTAGTACTTCTCCACAGGCAGGCCCAAGAGCCACTGGTAACCAATGATAGTGTTTTTCTACTGGATAATTCATTTCTGTATCTCACAGCCTGTGCTGGCCTGCTTTATCTGACTACTTTGACTTGAGCCTTCCCTTTTACCATCCCCTACTTTGCTCCCTTCTCCTCAATGGCCTTTCACTTTCTGCTCTCTCTGCTTGCTAGAGTTTTACCCTTGTTTCCTGTGCCAGTCCCCTCTCCCCTTACCTTTAACCTTTAAGTCTTAGTTTCAGTTCCACTTAGACTTGGACTAACTCCTTTTATTATAACCTCCTGTATTCTCATGGTCTTTCTCCTGGGTAGGACCTACATCCAGGTTACAATTCGTTTTCAGTGTTATCTTCCCCACTGGGCTCCAGTGAAATAGTGGCGGCAGTGAGGGGAGTGGGTGGAGGTAAACCCTGATTTCTCTCCTCCTGCCTTCCAGTCTAATGCCAGTGCGTCCAGGGGGCCAAACCTACGTGGAAGCCAGAGGGTGAGGAACCTGTGGAAGATTGTTCAATGGGATTTAGAGCAGGGCAAATACTATTGTTATTATTATCTAATTTCAAAGTATACACCTTTCCTTATTCTTGATAAAAAGTGTTTCATTAGCATTAATCTTATATTTATTGATAAATACCAGGATTTCTTTTGGGCTTATGTGGGAAACGAAAATATGCCACCCTAAAATATACATCTTTGGCATATTCAAGATGGCTGTTCAGCAGGGCTGCAGAGGCAGGAATGGTTCTGGAAAACTGTCCTTTGAGGAGATTTGCATCTTTGGAGGAAATCTACCTTAGTGATGAAAACAGCACTGTAGAGGTGTTTTCTGAAGTCCCCTTATCTGGATCTAGAAAAGATTAGCACTCAGGAAAAGGAGGCTAAAAGTCTGACTCTTTTAGAAGTCTAACCCTTTTAGAGAAACTTTCCACAGGGTGCTATCTATTCTTTCTGAGGGCTGCGACCTAAGAGGCTTCACCTGCAATCCAAGACAGCCTTTGCTCACTGTGCCTTTCCTCCCCTCACCCTCCCATAACCTGTTGCCATGTTCCAAGCCCCTATTTCTTTCTGTCTGGTATAGAAACTGCAGTCATATGACCTTCTTGGAGTCTTATAACTGCAGGACTCCCATGTGCATGTGCACATTGATAAGTTTGTATGTCTTTTCTCCTGCTAATCTGACTATTGTCAGTTTATTTATTGGACTCAAACATCCAATTTCCAAAAGGGATAGGGAAAAATTCCGTTGTCCCTATACTCACAGGTGGTGTTCACATAACATTGCTGTGTAACAAGCTACTCCAAAATTGCGTGGCTTAAAACAGCAACAATCACTGATTTGCTCATGAATATGCAATTTGGGCAGGGCTTGGAAGAGACAGCTTGTCTCTGCACCATATGGTAATTTGACTGGGGGCCAGAGAATCCACCTGCTCACCACTGTATCCCCAGTGCCCAGAACATGGCCTGGAACATAGGAATATATTGCTATAAAAATTGTTGACTGGCCAAATCAGTCTCAACCTGAAACAAACCCTACTTCTAGATTGGCAGTCATTTGAGCCAATATACTTTCTTTTAAGTCAGTTTGAGATGCATTTTCTGTAGTTTACAACCAAGATTCTTAACTGATAGGAGGGAGGTTAGGAAGTAAAGGCAGAAATAGTGTCTCAGAGATGCAAGAAGTGGTGTCCAGATTACCAGGGATTAAAAAGAGCTGTTCCCA
>PVKP010036870.1:0-22110 GCA_004027715.1 Plecturocebus donacophilus | reverse complement strand
TCCCCAGAGCATGTGAGAGGAAGTAGACTCTCTGTTGCTCCTGAGAATCACCAGCAGCTTTTATTGATAAATGTCTTCTATGTGCATTTTCTAAAGAAGGAGGAGGAGGAGGATGGGAGGGAGGGAGGGAGGGAGGGAGAGAAGGAAGGAAGGAAGGAAGGAAGGAAGGAAGGAAGGAAGGAAGGAAGGAAGGAAGGAAAAGTGAGTTTTAGAGACTCGTCATTAGGGAAGTGAAGTATTTTCCCTCAAGAACAGGCATGATGGCCGGGCGGGGTGGCTCATGCCTGTAATCCCAGCACTTTGGGAGGCCGAGGTGGGTGGATCAAGAGGTCAAGAGATTGAGTTCATCCTGGTCAACATGGTGAAACCCCATCTCTACTAAAAACACAAAAACTAGCTGGGCATGGTGGTGCGCACCTGTAGTCCAGCTACTCAGGAGGCTGAGGCAGGAGAATCGCTTGAGCCCAGGAGGCGGAGGTTACAGTGAGCCAAGGTTGTGCCACTGCAGTTCAGCCTGGCAACAGAGCAAGACTCCATCACAAAAACAAAACAAACACAAAAAAAAACAGGCATCACATGCCTCCACTTGGCCTGCCCACTTGGGCACTTTCCAGATGGTCTCCCTACCACATCACAGTCCACGAAGTACACAGGGATCTGTAGAAACTTCCAAAAAGCATCTAAGAGGTGAGCCTATGCCAAACATGGGAATCCACTGCTGGTGGATTAAAGACCGTCTTGAAAATAAAGGCTGTACATGTTAGCATCTATATCCTCCATCCACTGAAAGTGATGAGTGGGGACATTTTGAAAAGGCTTTTTATTAATCTATTTGTTGTAGCGACTGGCTCAATTTCTTCATAGTTCTGCATAAAGAAACATTTTGAAGGAAAACACTTCAGTTTTCTAATAAATCTCTACAGCCCTTTTTAGGTTTACAGAAAATGCACATAGAAGATGCTTACGAATAAAAGTTGGTGGTGATTCTCAGGAGCTATGGAGACTCTACTTCCCCTCACAGGCTTCGGGGAGCTAAAGGTAGCAGATGTTGCTGATGTCCTGGCCACAGCCTGCCAGCCTCTACATTGCAGCACATACTGGCTTGGCTTCCACCTACTAGCACTTAACATCTCTGAGAGCTTTCTTAGGTTTTGGTAGTCGCTGCCCATGTAAAAGGCAGAAGTGCTGAGAAATGGCCACCCACTCCCACCCTTGAGCAGCCCTGGACCAATGACCGAGGGAGTTGGTGTATAAATACCCCAGCTCCCTCAGCCTCAGGTGGTATAACTCTGAAGTATGTCTTCTATACTGCCTCCCAGGGATCCTTGGCAGGATTTAGCCCCACTGACCCACAGTAGTAACCTACTTGATGATGTATCTCTTATTTTTTTAATTTTTTATTTTTTAGCAGCCAGCCAGTATTTTATTTGAACCTGTGAAATTCTATGCGATTGCTGAGGAGTGATTTACTTCCAATTATGTGGTCACTTTTAAAATAGGTGTAATGTGATACTGAGAAAAATGTATGTTTTGTGGATTTGGGGTGGAGAGTTCTGTAAATATTTGTTAAGTTTACTTGTTCCAGGTCTGAGTTCAAGTCCTGGATACCCTTGTTAATTTTCTATCTCATTGATCTGTCTAATATTGACAGTGCAGTGTTAAAACCTCCCACTATTATTGTGTGGGAGTCTAAGTCTCTTTGTAAGTCATTAAGAACTTGCCTTATGTATCTGGGTGCTCCTGTATTGGGTGTGTATATATTTAGGATCATTAGCTCTTCTTGTTGCATTGATCCTTTTACCATTATGTAATGTCCTTCTTTGTTTCTTATGGTCTTTGTTGCTTTAAAGTCTGTTTTATCAGAGACGAAAATTGCAGCTTCTGTTTTTTTTGTTTTTTCTCTCCATTTGGTTGGTAAGTCTTCCTCCATTCCTCTGTTTTGAGTCTTTGTGTATCCTTGCATGTGAGATGGGTCTAGATACAGCATACCGATGGGTTTTAGCTTTTTATCCAATTTGCCTGTCTGTGTCTTTTGATTGGGGCATTTAGTCCATTTAAATTTAGGATTAATATTGATATATGTGAGTTTGATACTGCCATTTAATCCTAGCTGGCTGTTTTGCCCATTAGTTGATGTAGATTCTTCATTATGGTGATGCTCTTTACCTTTTCGTATGTTTTTGGAATGGCTGACACTGGTTGTTCCTTTCTATGTGTAGTGCTTCTTTCAGAAGCTCTTGTAAAGCAGGCCTGGTGGTGATGAAATCTCTGAGTACTTGCTTGTTTGCAAAAAAATTTATTTTTCCTTCACTTATGAAACCTAGTTTGGCTGGATATGAAATTCTAGGTTGAAAATTCTTTTCTTTAAGGCTGTTGAATGTTGGCCCCCACTCTCTTCTGGCTTGTAGGGTTTCTGCTGTGAGTCTGATGGGCTTCCCTTTGTGGGTAACCCGAACCTTCTCTCTGGCTGCCCTTAGCATTTTCTCCTTCATTTTAACTCTGGTGAATCTGATGATTATGTGCCTTGGAGTTGCTCTTCTTGAGGAATATCTTTGTGGTGTTCTCTGTATTTCCTGGACTTGAATATTGGCCTGCCTTGCTAGGTTGGGAAAGTTTTCCTGGATAATATCCTGAAGAGTATTTTCCAGCTTGGATTCATTCTCTTCGTCACATTCAGGTACACCTATCAAACGTAGATTAGGTCTTTTCACATAGTCCCATATTTTTTGGAGATTTTGTTCATTCCTTTTTCCCCTTTTTTCTGTCATCTTGCCTTCTCGTTTTATTTCATTGAGTTGATCTTCAACCTCTGATATCCTTTCTTCTGCTTGGTCAGTTCGGATGTTGAAACTTGTGCATGCTTTGTGAAGTTCTCATGTTGTGTTTTTCAGCTCCATCAATTCACTTATGTTCGTCTCTAAATTGTCCATTCTTGTTAGCATTTCATTAAATCCTTTTTCAAGGTTCTTAGTTTCTTTGCATTGGGTTAGAACATGTTCTTTTAGCTCACAGAAGTTTCTTATTATCCACCTTCTGAAGCCTGATTCTGTCAATTCATCATACTCATTCTCCATCAGGCCTTGTTCCCTTGCTAATGAGTAGCTGCGATCCCCAGTAGGAGGAGAGGCATTCTGATTTCGGGTGTTCTCAGCCTTTTTGCACTGGTTTCTTCCCATCTTTATGGATTTATTCACCTGTCGTCTTTGTAATTGCCGACTTTCAGATTGGGTCTCTGAGTGGACGTCTGGCTTGTTGGTGATGAAGTTTTTTCTGTTTCTTAGTTTTCCTTCGGTGGACGCCCCTTCACCACAGAGCTGGGCCTTCCTGGGTTCAGCTGTGCTTGCTGCGAAACGTTCAGTCCTCAGTGCTTCCAATTGCTGGTTTTTTGTGTATGTGGGGATGGGATCAGCCAAGCCTGACTCAAAGGGCACCCAGTCCCGTATACTCTGCACCGAGAAGCGCCACTCTGGGGCGCCAGCAAAACAGCCCCACTGGCCAAAAGAGTCATGCTGGCGACTCGTGGGGCTCCTCCACCGGAAATCTCCCAGTCTTGCAAAGGCTCTCTGGTCCCCAAGGGGTGACACCTTCTGCCTCCTATCAAGTCACAGATGGAGAGCTTCGATGTATCTCTTATTGATGTCCTTCCTTTCCCTGTGCCACTTCCTCACACCCCATTGGTGTTTCCTGACATTACCTCCCTAGCAAACCATTTGCACTTAAACTCATCTCAGGGTGTGCTGTGGGGGAACTCAGACTTCTACTAGGGCAATGGGAAGCAACAGAGAAAATAATTGTTATTTAAAGAAGGATTTCTGTAAGCAATGTATTCCCATGGTGCATTTCAAAATTTATTTATAGCTCATTACCTTCCTTTACAAAAATGCTATGGGGTAGATTAGGTAAGGAGTGCTGGCCAGGCATGATGGCTCACACTTATAATCCCAGCACTTTGGGAGGCCAAGGCAGGCAGATCATGAGGTCAGGATTTCGAGACCAGCCTGGCCAACAAGTGAAACCCCATTTCTATTAAAACTACAAAAATTAGCCCAGAGTGGCAGTGTGTGCCTGGAATCCCGGCTACTCAGGAGGCTGAGGCAGAAGAATTGCTTGAACCCGGGAGATGGAGGTTGCGGTGAGCCAAGATTGCACCACTGCACTCCAGTCTGGGCGACAGAGCAAGGCTCCTTCTCAAAAAAAAAAAAAAAAAAAAAAAAGGAAGTGCTGCCATTTATCTTCATTTCATTTCTTTTTTTCAGAAGTGAAATGAAGATAAAACATCTCTGAAATGGTCACAAAGATTACTAAGAACATTGGCTTGATTTATAAAACTGTACTCATGACTTCCCTTTGTCATGAGCAATGCAGCATACCTTTAGTGATAAGCATCTGCAGCATCCCTTGAGACCCATGTCCATGTAGTCACCTGGAAATAACATATCACAGGGGACAAGGGCCTCTTCAGATCAGACAATGCCATGGCTTGACAGTGCCCACAGTGGATCGTCTGATTTGCTTCTAGCAGCATCTGGTCCCAAGGCTGCCCAAGTGCAGAAAAATGGGAGAGAGAGGAGCAGAGACATTGTAACTTGAAGGGCAACTGAAGAGGAAGCAGCTTACAGCATGTGGGCTCAATTTTCCCCAAAAAACTCATAATGTAACTGTCAGAAATGACACTATGAACCCAAATTATAAGATAATTGTGTTCAGTCCCAAATTCAACACAATAAAGGTTATTTGCTCTCATGCCTTAGCAACCATCTCATAGAGGAGAGAAAAATACCATACAAAAACAAAATGTAAACTCACAAAGCAGTAATAAAACCAGCACACAACTATTCATTTCAAGTCTATTTTGAAAAGCCTTTGATAATACCAGTAATTCCCCGTAAAGCTTCTATTCTCTTGCCACAATTCCCTTCTGGAGATAGAAAAAGGTTTTGCTGTTCTACAGCCATTCCTTTTAGGGAGATAAAGTCTAAAGTCCACTTTATTTCCCAATTTTAATGTTCATCATTCTTTAAAAAGAAAGAAAGAGAGAAAGAAATCCCCGATCACCTATATCCAGCTAAGCCTCCCATATAGGTAGGGCTTAGTGGCGATATTAATGTGAATCTTCCTTGTTTTACACCACAAAATTCATTTAATGGTCTTAACAAGGTGCTTAAGCTAGCCCGAGAGCCTTGTCCAAAAGATGTGGAAACACTGCACTAAAAAGTTGAAAATTCGATTTCCAGATACTCTGATGCTTCGTAGAATGCAGGCAGGGAATTAGTTAGTTAGCTCTTTGATGTCCTGGCTGAGCCGTTCCTCCAGGTGCTACTGACAGGCCTACCCTACAACAGAGGCCAGGAGGACGGGGCTTGGGGTACCTTTTGTTGTAGGAATAGAAATCTACTCAGACAAGTTCAAGTATAAGGAGGATGGTTGTAAGAACTTCATAAACTCCAAGGAAAAGCTGAGCGATCAGGTCTCAGGAAGAAAGGGAACCAGGAGCTGTCACTCCTGGGGAGATGTGGTAGAGAAAGGAGACAGAAACACCTAGAAGGTTGTGCATGCATGGGCGATGGTTAGACTCTTCTTTTTTTTTTTTTTTTGAGACAGAGTCTCAATCTGTTGCCCAGGCAACAGTGTAGTGGTGTGATCTCAGCTCACCGCAACCTCCGCCTCCTGGGTTCAAGTGCCTGCCTCAGCCTCCCTAGTAGCTGGGAGGGACTACAGGTGCGTGCCACCACAGCCAGCTAATTTTTTGTATTGTTAGTAGAGATGGGGTTTCACTGTGTTAGCCAGGAAGGTCTCGATCTTCTGACATTGTGATCCACCCATCTCAGCCTCCCAAAGTGCTGGGATTACAGGTGTGAGCCACCACGCCTGGCCCAGACTCTTTAATATAGGAAGACAAACAGGAAAATATAGAAGAAGAAGAGAAGGTGGAGAAAGAAGTCAGATAATAGGAACCAAAGAGAAATGGAAGAGATGCATAAGCTGAGGAGTCATGACATGTCATCCACAATGGCTTCAGCCAGCAGTCCACAGCTCAACAGTAAGGCATTGGCTGTCCCTGATGTAGACCCAGCCTGTATAATAGACAGAGGTTGCAAATACCAAGCCCTTCTGATTTACCTGAATTGGTCATTCTGGTTTACATGGATTTATGGACTAGTTTCAAAAAGACAAAGTTGTGTTGGTTGAAAGGATGTGCATGGTCTCAATGAAGATGCTGATGAAAAAGTCTGGGTGACTTTTTAAACTTAAGCTTTGACAGAAATAATTCATAATTGTGTTTTGGGTGCTTGGATGTGGACGTCAATTTGTTTCACCAGGTTTATTTTTACATTTGTCTTAGCCATTCTTTGCCCCAAGATACATGTCTTAAACTTTAGTAAACTCGTTCTGAAATTCCACTTCAATTTTTATCAGAAATGTTTCTTCAATATGTATGACTTTTGGCTGGGTGCAGTGGCTCACACATGTAATCCCAGCACTTTGAGAGGCCAAGGCAGGTGTATCACTTGAGACCAGGAGTTCGAGACCAGCCTGGCCAATATAGTGAGACCCCATCTCTACTAAAAACACGGAAATTAGCCAGGCATGGTGGCATGTGCTTGTAAACCCAGCTACTTGGGAGACTGAGGCATGAGAATCACTCGAACCCAGGAGGCGGAGGTTGCAGTGAGCTGAGATCATGCCACTACACTCCAGCCTGGGTGACAGAGTGAGACTCCATCTCAAAAAATAAATAAATACACACACACACACACACACACACACACACATGATTTTTGTTTTGTTTTGTTTTTCAGAGACAAAGTCTCACTCTGTTGCCTAGGCTGGAGTGCAGAGGTGTAGTCATGGCTTACTGAAGCCTAAACCTCCTGGGCTCCAGCAATTCTCCTCCTTCCGTTCCCAAGTAGCTGGGACTACAGGTGCACACCACTATGCCCAGGTAATTTAAAAAATATTTTTTGTAGAGATGTGGTCTTGCTGTATTGCCTAGGCTGCTCTTGAACTCCTGAACTCAAATGATCCTCCCCACTTGACCTTTCAGAGCCCTGGGATTACAGGTGTGAGCCACCACACCCAGCCTGTATAATGTTAAAGGCACTCTGCTAAGCACTTAAATAGCTACACAGTTGAATAAAACACAGCCCTGTCTTCGTGGAGCTTGTAAATTGAAAGTGGAGGAGATGGGTGGAAGAGGAATTAGACGTAATAGACATAGACATCAGTAAGTATAAGGCAATAACGACTGTCATCCATGTCAAAGCAGGCTGTTTCTGAACGTCTCCTAGCTCTCTGAATGGAAACTTTGACTCCCTTCTCTTCCACATCCCGCCAATCTCCTTCTATGTAAATCCTACCCATTCCATAACCTTACAGCCTCATCAAATCCCTCTGTAGCACGTGATCTCTTTGGAACCTCTCCAGTCTTTGTTCTCTTCAGTATGTTGGAAGTTATTACTAGGGGCTAAATAGTACGCTCACAACACCCTGACTCTCCTGGCTCAGTGGAAATTGCTCAGAAAGAACCTGGACTGTGGGAATTTGCCGGAACTACTGGGCACCTGGACCCCTTTTACTGCTCAGATGCTTACTCACCAAGCTCTCATTGATGGCCTCAGTCCGGCTGGAATGTACATGCATGTGCACCTGCGTGTGTGTGTGCGGCACACACGCACATGTGCACATACCAGAGGGAGGAAGGTAACGCTGAGGGGCTTTCCACCTTTCATTCCCTCTCCTGCCTTCCTGTCCACAGCTGCCTCTCAAAATGTAGGTAGGGGACTGCCCCACACCATGCAGGTATTGACGGGATCCCACATCTTTAGCACTTTCTCCAGCAGCCCTGTCCTGGGGAGATGCTCCTTGGCTAGAGCCACATGGGAGGGCATGTTGCCCTAGAAACCCTGTCCCTGGAGGTAGGTTTGGGTACAGAAGCTTCTGCCCCCATTCCCTCTGCCTTGATTCCAGGGGTGGCAGGGATCGAATCTCAACCTTTTCTCATCTGCCTGTTATCAGTGTCAGTGCTTTCCTGTCACCCAAAGGTCCTCACCAGACACCTCTGGTCTGCAGCCCCAGTGCCATAGGGGTAGTGATAAACTCTTACTGCCTTCAGCCTACAGATCCTGGCCAAAAGCCTCTGATTCTTATCAGAGGCTGAAGGACAGGTTTTACCAGAAGTTCCTATTTCCCAGCCTGAAAAACAAGTTCATCCACTCCTTCGCTCCACACACTGGGGTTCTATCCTATTCTTGAGAAAAGGTCAAGCACCCCACCTCCATAATGACTCTAGAAATCACAGTGAGATCCCAGTGTGGGTACTGGCTCCTACAGGGATTTTTTTTTTTTTTTTTTTTTGAGACTGAGTCTCACTCTATCACCCAGGCTGGAGTGCAGTGTCCCGATCTTTGCTCACTGCTACCTCTGCCTCCTGGGTTCAAGCACCTACAATGATTCTGACCAGATGTGACAGGGTGCCTGGGGCTGAAGAGTTTCCTGTGACTTGAGATTTTCAGTGGTAAAACTAAGTAAGCCTCAACCAGACTGAGATGAACTGATCCTGTGACCTAGAACGAATCTCTGGACCTTGTAAACCAGTTACCCACCCTCCATGGGATCTATAGCTTAGCAAAAGCCCCTAAGAGGACAAAGAAAAAGTGAGATCAGGAACAGCAGGCTGCAGCTGTCCTTTGCCTTATTCAGAACTTTTGCTGTGTTCAGAACCGTCGTGTGCACATAGGATAGTCCTTGCTCCCCTAAACTTGGATGGGGAAGGAGCAAGGAGGAACAGGAATTGCTGGCATCCTAAAAGAGTCTGTGGCTGCATCTCTGGGCCATGTTTTATTTTTCTGGAATCCTTAATGGCACAGTATCTGAAGAAAGATCATGCATGTGCTCTGGGACTCTTAACTGTTTTAAAACCTCTATCTTGGCTGGGTGCAGTGGCTCATGCCTGTAATCCCAGCACTTTGGGAGACCAAGGTGAGTGGATCACCTTCATCTGAGGTTAGGAATTTGAGACCAGCTGGCCAACATGGTGAAACCCTGCCTCTACTAAAAATACAAAAATCAGCTGGGCTTGGTGGTGCATGCCTGTAGTCTCAGCTACTTGGGAGGCTGCAGCAGGAGAATTGCTTGAACCCGGGAGGTGGAGGTTGCAGTGAGATGAGACCACGCCGTTGCACTCCAGCCTGGGCAATGGAGTGAAACCCCATCTCAAAAAAAAACAGGAACAAAAACAAAAAAACCTCTATCTCTATGTAGAGTGGCCCCAGAATATGCCCTGATTTGGACCAAATCATTGGGCTTGCCTCCTCTGGGGAGATGTGAGTTTCCTCTGTCTTAGAAGCCACTGCTGTGTGAGTATCCACAGGATTTGTGGGCAAGAGATCTGAGCTTTAATATTTTTAAAGATCTCTGTGATCGACTCAGGGAAAAACATTTAATTTCTCAGCTCTTCACCTGTAAAATTGATTGAACTAAGCTTCTGTGATTATGATTTCTTCTGGCTTTGTGATTCATCTCTTTCTCTCTCTCTCTCTCTCTCTCTCTCACACACACACACACACACACACACACACACACACACACACACACACAACCCTACCTTATTCCACTGTATTTCTGGCCATTAACTTTCAGTGCCATACCAAGCCTTATTGGAGCCTGAGGCCAAAAGAAAAGATTAGTAACATGAGTCTTCTCTTTATGTAAAATATTTTGTTCATCATGGGCTTTCTTTTTTTGCATTAACTCAGATTTTTAAAATATTGCATTAAAACGCTAATCTTAATCTCTAGACATGGAAAAAGACCTTGAGGTCCCTGGATGTGCTGGCTGCCAGCATGAAGAAATATAGTGTGGAGAGCTGGAACACAAGGTCCTTGTTGACATTGAATTACTGAAGAAAACTCCCCCATCTCTGGCCACTATGTGGCCTGCAAAGCATAAAATATGTACTATCTGGCACTTTACAGAAAAAGTTTGCTAACCTCTTATACCAAGCACTTCTGAGTCAAATTTCCTGTTACTTGCAACCATAAAAATTCTAAGTATTACACTCCCCTAAACCCTGGCAGCACCGAAGTACTTGATGATACTCAAAGAGGAAACATATAAGGCCATCACCAATTTATTCATACTGCTTCCTCTGCCTAAAATGCAACTCCCTCCACGTGACTATACAGTTGCCCCGCAGTATCCAGTGGGCATTGGTTTCATGACCCCCTCACGGATACCAGAATCCACATATGCTCGAGTCCATTATATAAAATGGTGTAGTATCCACATATAACCTATGCCCATCCTCCCACGGACTTTAAATCATCTTTAGGTCACTAAAGTACCTCATACAATGTAAATGCTATGTAAATCGTTGCTATACTGTACTGCTTTCTTATTTGTATCATTTATTTATTTATTTATTTGAGATGGAATCTCACTCTTGTCACCCAGGCTGGAGTGCAATGGTGTGATCTCGGCTCACTGCAACCTCTGCCTCCCAGGTTCAAGTGATTCTTCTGCCTCCATTTTCCAACTAGTCGAGATTACAGGTGCCTGCCACCACGCCTGGCTAATTTTTGTATTTTTAGTAGAGACAGGGTTTCACCATGTTGGCCAGGCTGGTCTTGAACTCCTGACCTCAGGTGATCCACCTGCCTCAGCCTCCCAAAGTGTTGGGATTACAGGCCCTGAGCCACTGTGCCCACTTTATTTGTATTATTTGTTCTTGTTGGGTTTTTTTCTGAATATTTTTGGTCTGTAGTAGTGAACTTTTAGAGTCCCCTTAAGTTGTGTAGCTCACTGGCCTCATCCTAGTTCCAGTCCTGTTAACCCTCCTCTGCATCTAGGTGAGTTGCTTGGTGACAGAAGGAGGGAAAACACATGCAGACAGAAAGAAGAGACTGACTACTACCCACTTTGTAAGATTCCTGGGACCAGCCATAATGGTTATTAACAGCAACTTAACTATAATTTCTAGTTGCTTCTGTCATGTTTGTTTGTTTCCCCAAACTCTTTGGGTATGAGCATAGGGATCCTCACATCAGGGTCTTTTTTTTTTTTTTTTGTGAGACAGAGTCTCACTCTGTCACCCAGGCTGCAGTGCAGTGGCACGATCTCGGCTCACTAGAACCTCCGCCTCCCAGGTTCAAGCAATTCTCCTGCCTCAGCCTCCTGAGTAGCTGGGACTACAGGTGCATGCCACCATGCCTGGCTAATTTTTGTATTTTTAGTAAAGACGGGGTTTCACCAGGTTGGTCAGGCTGGTCTCGAACTCCTGACCGCAAGATCCACCCGCCTTGGCCTCCCAAAGTGCTGGGATTACAGGCGTGAGCCACCGTGCCTGGCTTTTTCTTTCTAATCCCACTCTCCACACACGAAGTGCCCAGCATGAGCTGTGCACTAAATTACTAGAATGAAATGGCGGAGTGCACACTGAATTCCAGAGTTCACGCCAACCCTTCTCTGACCTTTCATAAGACAACTATTTACCATTTAAAATGTTGGTTTTTATTTATTTATAATTTTTAATTTAATTTTTCTTTTGGAGACAGGATCTCACTGTGTCGCCCAGGCTGGAGAGCAGTGCCACATCATGGCTCACTGCAGCTTCCACCTCCTAGGCTCAAGCGATCCTCCCATCTCAGCCTCCTGAGTAGCTGGAGCTACAGGCATGCATCACCACATCTGGCCAATTTAAAAAAGTTTTTCTAGAGACAAGGTCTCATTTTATTTCCCAGGCTGGTCCCAAACTCCTGGGCTCAAATGATTCTCCCACCTCAGTCCCCCAAAGTGCTAGGATTACAGGCGTGAGCCACTGTGTCTGGCCTTAAAACATTGTTTTTGTTTATTTATTTATTTATTTATTGAGACAGAGTTTCACCCTCTACTCAGGCTGGAGTGCAATGGGTGATCTTGGCTCACCTCCTGGGTTCAAGCGATTCTCCTGCCTCACTCCCTGGAGTAGCTGGGATTACAGGCGTGTGCACCACACCCAGCTAATTTTTGTATATATATATCTAGATAGATAGATAGATAGATAGATAGATAGATAGATAGATAGATTTTTTTTTAGTAGAGACAAGGTTTCACCATGTTGGCCAGGCTGGTCTTGAATTCCTGACCTCAGGTGATCTGTCCATCTTGGCCTCCCAAAATGCAATTACAGGCATGAGCCACTGCGCCTGGCCAAAACATTGTTTTCTAAAGTTAAGAAAATAAAAACACAAGCAGCTGGAAAACCAGAAAATGAAAAACAGTTGTTTTGGCAAAATGTTATCAGATAATGAGAAAGAAATTTGGGTTTCATTTCTTGCATTTTCCTTTCAGAGTCAAGAGGAGCAGGAAGAGTTACGACTTAGACAAACAAGCCTCCTGGTACCCAAAGGATTCCAGAAACTCCCTACCCTGAGGAGGGCCACATGCCAGACTCACCCATTCTTTGACCTAACAAACCAAAGGCTGCGGGCGACCCGCCACCTTTCAGTGGGACCCGCAGGTCATCTTCAAATTGTACTAAGCTGGGCTCGGGAGGAGGAGCAGAGGTCATGGAACCAAAGCATTCTTCATAAGGCTGCATTAGAGGACATCACGAAGGAATGCATTGCTTTCGACAAGTGCATTCATAAAGATATAGCTATGAAATGAATTTGTGCTGAAGCCCTCCCTGGCAAACATTTATCAAATAAGTAAGCAAGAATTGGTGTTCAGGGCCGGGCACAGCACGGTGTCTCATGCCTGTAATCCCAGCACTTTAGGAGGCCAAGGCGGGTGAATCATTTGAGGTCAGGAGTTTGAGACTACTCTGGCCAACATGTCAAAACCCCATCTTTACTAAAAATACAAAAATTAGCTGGGTGTGATGGCATGCACCTATAATCCCAGCTACTTGGGAGAATCGCTTAAACCCAGGAGATGGAGGTTACTGTGAGCTGAGATTGTACCACTGTACTCCAGCCTGAGTAACAGAGTGAGACTGTGTCTCAAAAAAAAAAAAAAAAAGAATTGGCATTGGGGTGCTATAGTTCAGGAAAGACCTGGACAGGAGATTGTCTTCTCTGGCCACTAATTGGCTGTGTGCCCTTGGACAAATCACTCACCTTCTCTGTAAAACAGGCTGTGGATGAGCTCACTGCTACAGTCCTTTCTGCCTCTGATGTTACATAGAAGGTGCTCTATGAAATGGGTTGGTGGGGAGGGAGTTTTGTTTGCTAAACCTTCCCTCCTGCTGTCTTTCTGCCCTACTGGGCATTTTTTTTTTTTTTTTTTTTTTTTTTCACAGAAAATGTCAGTCAGTTCTTCATCAGTAGGTTTAAAAACGTGAAGCCTGCAAAGCTTTACTGTACATCTGGAAAGAATGAAGTTTTACCTTTTAAAGCAGAGAAATGGAGTTTGCTTAGGATTCTAATGCAGCAAGTCACACCCCCACAGAAATGAAATGGAAGCATGAAAGACTGTGAAAATCTGGGACTCTGCACAAGCAAAGAACAAGTACTGTGTTGGTATTTTTAAAGATTTTCATTTCATATGTAACACCTTTGTGCTTCCTTTATGTATTTCTCCCTCTCTTTTCCAGCTCTACAATGAGCTATTTTAAGACTCTGTTTTCCTGCTATACAGTATTTCTGTTCAGAGAGGCAATTTAATTGTCATCAGACTTTTTCTTAGTCTTTCAAGACCTTTTGTTATGGTGAAATAATTTTAGGCACACCAAGCACAAATCCATTAAATACTTGCCTTATTTCACTAACGAACTATTGTGGGTGGTGAAAATTAATTTTATTCCACTCACATATCTGTTAAATTTTGAAAGTTGAAAAATGAAGGCTGCAAATAACTGAAGTCAAATGAGAGTCTCCTCTTAAAACATTGCCTGTTGTTTCATTTGTGCTGAGATGTATCAAAAAAAAATCTATAAATATAGTTCACAAAACGAAGGGTACAACAGGTCCAATCTCAGAGTTGGATATTGCAAAACTTTTTACAGGTTGGATACGCTTAGGAATTGTAAGGCCCCTCTGTTAATGGATTTGAAGAGAGTTTTCTGAGTGGGTGTGTTTAAGCTTATCCCCATAAGCAGATCAGATGTTAGCACATTTGTTTAAAACTAGTAGTGATGATATGAAGGTTCTGGGTGGAACTACTGTTCCACACAGCCATTGCTGTTCCACATCATAGCTCAGGCTCTAGCCCTAACAGCTCTCTGCCATTTTACTTTATTTTATTTTATTAATTTTACTTTTTGAGACAGAGTCTCACTCTGTCACCAAGGCTAGAGTGCAGTGGTGGAATCTCAGCTCACTGCAACCTCCGCCTCCCAGGTTATAGTGATTCTCATGCCTCAGTCTCCTGAGTAGCTGGTTTACAGGTGCGTGCCACCATACTCAGCTAATTTTTGTATTTTCAGTAGAGACGGAGTCTCACCATGTTAGCCAGGCTGATCTTGAACTCCTTACATCAAATGATCCTCCCGTTTTGGCCTCTCAAAGTGCTGGGATTATAGGCATGAGCAACCGCGCCCAGTCTCTCTGCCATTTTAAACATTTCTATGGAAGGCTACAAAGGACAAGGGGAGAGGGTGTGGATGGAGTGAGGTAAATCCTTCCCCAAAGCATGGAAAGAGTCTCCAAGTACTTACTGAAGGCCAAGAACGCCACTTTGACAAGCTGGGGCAGTACATTATAATCACGACAGGTCAGACCCATTAGCTCTGTTTGAAAGGTACTCTGAAAACAGAAATCATCCCTATCACATGGGGGAAGTTGGGGGAGACGTGCCTTCAGAGAAAAAAGGCAAATGCCACAGCTCAAAAGACAAAGTTCTCTTCTGCTAGACAGACCCAGTCCCACAGGGAAAGGAAGGTCAGAGTCCTGTCCCTGAAGATAAATGTCTCCAGAACGAATGAGGACCTTGATAAACGTGCAGGTGGGATAGACTGTTAAGTGCTTCCTTATTTATGATCTGTCCCTCTCAGAGCCAACTCAGATTTACTGAAATTCATGTCGGTGCCTTAGGTAGAAGCAGCAGCTTGCTGATTTTTCTTTAGTCAGATTTAATTCAAATTTCCACTTCTAAATGTGTTCCGCCTGCTCCAAGGGCTTCCATGAGCCTGTGCTTTAACCCTCTGCTCTTTTTTCCTTTATGTCTTCTTCCTGACTCCTTTTAATTTTTATCCCCCCCTTTTTTTTTGAGACAGAGTCTTGCTCTGTCACCCAGGCTGGAGTGCAATGGTGTGATCTCAGCTCACTGCAGCCTCTACCTCCTGGGTTGCAGCGATCCTCCTGCCTCAGCCTCCCAAGTAACTGGTCCAAACTCCATCAAGTGGTCCTCCCGCTGTGGCCGCCCAAAGTGCTGGGATTACAGGCGTGAGTCACCATGCCCGGCTCTCCTTCTTTCTTTCTAAACCCAAATGGCAGGTTGCTGAGAAGGCTCACTGAATGATAAGTAAAAAGAATCCAGTCTCAAAGAAAACAGACCAAAAAAATCCCCAAATTTGTGTTTTGTGATCCTGAAGTAGTTACTAAGAGTCTGCTGGAGTTCACAGTGATTCTGAGTTTAGGGCTTAACAATGTAACCAGTGACAGCTCAAAAAAATAAATGAATAAAAGGGGAATGATAAGACAGTTGTCTTTTTTTTCTGTCTATAAAACTAATTGTTTCATTGTGCTTCCATACACACACTCACACGTACACACAGTCTGATACCTTTTTTTTTTATATTAAATGGCAGTAAGCCACAAAAGACTACAGAGAATTATAAGCAGAGTGTGCCTTAAAAAAAACCCTCCACCAGTGACAGTAAATTGGATAAATACTATTTTTAGATTAAATATATCTAACTGATGTCCAGATGTGATTCTACCACATGAAGAGAAAAAAAAATCTATCTAAAGCACTGAACTGTACTTGAAAACATTTTTTAAATTTTCTGGTAATAATGACTTATAATGGAAAGACTGAGACGTTTGGAACTGACCATCAGCCTCCGCAGCAGTTCCCTCTGGAGCAACATCTGCACACATGGCTCCAAGATGTAGAGGATCCTGAGGTTTGCATTTCTGATTGTTACTAACTCTGGGCTTTCAAGTTGCCATATATTTTCACATGAGCAAAAGGAATAAAGCAGGAATGTATTAGTCCATTCTCATGCTGCTATAAAGAACACCTGAGACTGGGTAATTTATGAAGAGCTGAATTGACTCACAGTTCCGTAGACTTAACAGGAAGCTTGACCAGAAGTCCTCAGGAAACTTACACTCGTGACGGAAGGTGAAGGAGAAGCAAGCACCTTCTTTTCAGGGTGGCAGGAGAGACAGCGAGCAAAGGGGGAAGACTTTTAAACCACACGCTTTTAAGCCGTCAGATTTCATGAGAACTCACTTTCACAAGAACAGCAAGGGGGAATTCTGCCCCAGAATCCAAGCACCTCCCATCTGGCCCCTGCTCCAATCTGACATGAGATTTGAGTGGGAACACAAATCCGAACCATATCAAAGAAGAAAGGGTATCAGGACTTCTGTACTAAGCCAGTGGGTTAGAGAACTGATGTAGTTCGGCTGTGGCCCCGCCCAAACTCCCATCTTGAATTGTAATCCTCACAATCCCCATCATCCTGTGTTAAGGGAGAGACCAGGTGAAGGTAATTGAATCATGGGGGCGGGTTCCCCCATGCTGTTCTCATGGTAGTGAGTGAGCTCTCACGAGATCTCATGGTTTTATAAGGGGCTCTTTCCCCTTCGCTCAGCACTTCTACTTCCTGCCCCCTTGTGAAGAAAGTGCCTTGCCTCTCCTTTGCCTTCTGCTATGATTATAAGTTTCCTGAGGCCTCCACGGCCATTTGTAACTGACAATCAATTAAACCTCTTTTTAAAAAAATAAATTATTCAGTCTCAGGCAGTTCTAACAGCAGTGTGAAAATGGACTAATATAAGAACATTTTTTTTTGAGACAGTCTCGCTCTGTTGCTCAAGCTGGAGTGCAGTGGTGCAATCTTGGCTCACTGCAAACTCTGCCTCCCAGGTTCAAGCGATTCTCCTGCTCAGGTTCCCGAGTAGCTGGGACAACAGGTGTGTGCTACTACGCCCAGCTAATTTTTGTATTTTTAGTAGAAATGGGGTTTCATCAAGAACTTTTAGATGATGGATATTACAAGGTCATCTGCTTGTCCGAATGATTGTGTTTCTGTTCCAGACATTCTTGGAAGTCCTTCTACTCATTCACTCAGCAAACACTGGTCAAGCACCTACAACTTTCCAAGTTTTCTTTTTGGTTCTGAGCATAAAGTGATGAGCAGAACAAACATAGCCCCTGCCCTCATGCTTACAGTCTAGTGGAATTTCTTTTGGAGCCCGGTTTGCAAATTACAAAAGAAAATCCATTTTATTACTTTAGTGACACAAATAGTAGTGTCGTGTTTGATCACAGCCTTAATTACTGAGCCATTTAAAAAAAAGTCAACCCCTGAAATATAGCTACTAAAGATATTCAAAATATAATGTGATACAGGATCTAAGAGAAGAGTTGTCAACAAATTATTGGGCAATGACATCACCACTTAAATAAAGGCATGGCTTGTCAGAGTGACTGTTTCTGGAGTTGATGCTCCTACCTGGGAATAAGAATATCCCACCCAGGAATTGCAGCCAGGTGGCAGGGAGGAAGCGGGGGTGAGGAGAGTGACAGGGAACTAGATGGAACAAGTCTAATCCAAGTCCAGGCAGGTGATAAAAGCCCTGAGTAGGAGAGGGAGTTGCACTCTTACGGGGGAGTGAGACATCAAATGAGTGTAGCTTCAGAAGAGTTAAGCCCAGAAGGTTGGATAATCTTAGCCAAGCTGTGTAAGAGAATCTATCCAAAAACTAGATGGAGAAGAGCAGGAACTAGGCCTGCAAGCTGGGCATGGAACCTCAAGGGAATAGAAATATCCAAGTTACCCAAAATAACCTGTCTGTTAGCAACTGGATAGGTGAGCTAGCCTCTCCGAGGGCCAAGGAAGGAAGGGGCCAGGCCGCATGTCTTCACAGTGCCTTGAAGCATCCAGTACTTCTGCTCTTAGTCAGAGTACCCACAACTACTTTATTTTTATTTGTATTTTTTTGAGGCAGAGTCCAACTCTGTCCTCCAGGCTGGAGTTCAGTGGCACGATCTCAGCTCACTGCAGCCTCCACCTCTCAGGTAAAGCAGTTCTCCTGCCTCAGCCTCCCCAGTAGCTGAGATTACAGGCACATGCCACCACACCTGGCTAATTTTTCTATTTTTAGTAGAGACGGGTTTTCACCATGTTGGCCAGGCTGGTCTCTAACTCCTGACTTCAAGTGATCCGCCTGCCTTGGCCTCCCAAAGTGCCGGGATTGCAGACATGAGCCACTGCACCCAGCTGCCACCACTACTTTAAAATATTCAAGACTGCAGATGACATACTGTCTGGATGGCCCCTTCTTTGTCCCAATAAGAGGATGAAGAAGGCGATGAATAGCTGTTTACTCTCTATGAACAGTCAAAAAGGAGGTAAGATATAACAGGGACTAATGACTTTATTTGACATTATTTCATAATTATTTCTAAAATATCCAGGAGCCATTTGAAGATGCATGAATACAAAAAGAGGATCCTTTCATCACTGACAACTTGTATACACCCTTCTGCAGTTTAAATTGATTTTTTTTTCAGCCCTAGAGATGACTTGCAGGTAGCCCTATAAACTCTTCTACTCCAAATCATTCACAAATGGCCACCCTGGACAGAAGTTTCATTACAACCTGGAGTGTATAGGCATGAATAGAGGCGATCAAACTGATGAAAACATGGGCTTGCAACATTGGGTTCACCCACATTGTATCTTACAGCTAGCCACAGCTCCCTTGTTTCCTCCTAAAGCTGCCCCATCAGGAGAGTCTTCTAAGCCTAGCAGGTCAGAAATATACCAACTGTGTAGCTCCTGGATGCTTTGGGTGCTGCTCCCTTGGGAAACTCTCTGGAATTACTTCTGGATTTCTGCCCCAACACCCAGCTTTAGACCAGTGGTTTTCAAACCTGAGATTCCACAGAACTCTGGGAGTCCTTCGGGGTCCATGGGATGGCCTGGTGGGTGGGGCCAAGACTTCCCCCTCTGCATGCATATATAGCTGCTGCTCCTTTTATCTGTGTCAAGTTCATTTGCTATACAAGTCTCCATTCAAAATTTTCTTTCATAAAACAAACAGGTCAGAGGAAGTTCTATTACACATGCATTTTTAAAGATTGGAAAACATTGTTCTAGACCAGGAGTCAGCAGTCGCTTTAGCCATATGTGGAATGAACAGGGCTAGACAGTGGAGTAAGTAAGTTCCTTCCACGGCTTATTAAACACGAGGCATATAGACAAGAAAGAAGAAAAATTGGGAAACAGGAAGGTGGAAAAAGAAAGTCAGAGGAAGAAAAGGATCAATGGCTGCAGTCATGATTTAGGGGCCTTTCGTCCCAGAAGATGCACACATGCATCTAATACCATGCAACTGAACCATCTGAGGGAATGCATGGATGAAGAGGAATCCTCACCTCTAGGGGCCCAGGTTGGAAACTATGGGAAGGCATCCATTCATCCACAGAAAATAGCTCCGCTTGCCCCATTAGTGACACAGAGTGCCGTGTCTGTTGAGAAGGAAAAGTCTGACTTCTTGATTTTTCTTTAATCCTGCTTATCATTTGACCTCATGCTCTTCACAAGAATGCTGCTATGAATGAACCACACCCAAAGTTCTGCTATGAATGAATGCTATAATGAACCACACTTAAAGTTTTGAACATGGGCTTTCAAATATTTTACTCAAGATTCTCACTAATATGGCTGGGCATGGTGGCTAATGCCTGTAATCCCAGCACTCTGGGAGGCTGAGGTGGGTGAATTACTTGTGGTTAGGAGTTCGAGACCAGCCTGGATAACATGGTGAAACCCCATCTTTACTAAAAATACAAAAATTAGCTGGCCATGGTGGCACGCACCTGAAATCCCAGCTACTCAGGAGGCTGAGGCAGGAGAATTGCTTGAACCCAGGAGGTGAAGGTTGCAGTGAGCTGAGATTGTGCCACTGAACTCCAGCCTGGGTGACAGAGCAAGACTCTGTCTCAAAAATAAAAGATTCTCATTAATATGACTGATGGCTTCTATCAGCTACTCGCCAATCATGTCTTTAGCTCTGTAATCAGAACAAATAATATAATTGTCAGTTATAGATGAAGTCTACCACTTGCCACATAGTTCCAATGGCTGTCATGTTACTAGTTCCCCTTGAAAGCACAAACAATTCAGGCTTTTGCTGGAGACATTCAAAATCATCTGGTTATTGGTCAGGCATGGTGGCACATGCCTGTAATCCCAGCACTTTGGGAGGCTGAGGCGCTGGGATAGCTTGAGGCCAGGAATTCGAGACCAGTCTGGCCAACATGTTGAAACCCCATCTCTACTAAAAATACAAAAATTAGCTGTGCTGAGGCGGAAGAATCATTTGAACCTGGGCGGTGGAGATTGCAGTGAGCCGAGATTGCGCTACTGCCCTCCAGCCTGGGCAACACAGCAAGACTCCGTCTCAAAAACAAACAAATCTAGTTACTTTTGTATTCCTAACTCTGAGCAAACGCCCCCTGGTGTCATCCTGAAGCCTCTGACACCCCTTAGGTCTTGATTGTTGCTGACACTGACACTTGTGATCAGCCTTCTATTTAGAATCTTAAGACTTAGTCATCTACCAAGTCTCATAACTTTGACATGCCTGACCATTGCCCAAAATAACCACTGCCTTTCTGGCCATCCATCCTCTCAAGCACTAACCAAGTAGGGTTTAATTCCAGCACAGGCTTTTCCCTTCAAGTACCAGCCTCACAGATCTAGCAGCTTACCAAATCACCAATGACACTATCCAAAGATGCCTTAAGGCTCATGGTGGCTCATGTCTGTAATCCTAGTGTTTTGGGAAGGCCGAGGCAGGAAGATTGCTTGAGGCCAGGAGTTCAAGACTAGCCTGGGCAACACAGTGAAACCCTGTGTCTATAAAAAACAAACAAACAAAAAAATTAGCTGCCTTGGTAGAGCACACCTGTAGTCCCAGCTACTCAGGAGGCTGAGGCAAAAGGATTGCTTGAGCCCAGGAGTTCAAGGCTGCAGTGAGCTATGATTGTGCCACTGCACTCCAGCCTGAGCACAGAGCAAGACCCTATCTCTAAAAACAAACAAAAAATTAGGCCATGTGCAGTGCCTCACGCCTGTAATCCCAGCACTTTGGGAGGCTGAGGCGGGCAGATCACGAGGACAGGAGTTCAAGACCAGCCTGGCCAACATGGTGAAACCCCATCTCTGCCAAAAATACAAAAATTAGCCAGGCATGGTGACAGGCACCTGTAATCCCAGCTACTCAGGAGGCTGAGGCAAGAGAATCTCTTGAAACCAGAAGTCGGAGGTTGCAGTGAGCCAAGATTGTACCACTGCACTCCAGCCTAGGTGACAAGAGCAAAACTCTTGTCTCAAAAAATAAAATAAAATAAAAAACCCAAAGACACATTAAACTGAATATACCTAAAACTGGACTCTTCTTTCCTCCTTATCCATTCCTCTGTCTGTCTGTCTGCACCCACCACCGCAGCTGTCTCTCTGTACACAGCTGCTTCACACAAGGTTCTCTGGGTTTTTTCCTTCTTTCTCTTTGACTGTTGTATCCAAAAAGTGTTAGGTCTTAATGATTTCCACATCCTTCATAGCCAAGTGCTTTAGTTCAGGTCGTCTTCATCTGCCTTACAGATTACTACAACAATTTTCTAGTTGACTTTCGCAATTTCATTTTTAACCCTCCACCCTGGCCCTCAATTTGCTGCCCATAACCTATCAAAATTACAAATCTGACCTTGTAATGACTTCTACTTAAAATCCTTCAGTAGATGCCCTTTGTCTTCAAAATACAACCAAACTTCTTCATGTGGGATTTAATGCTCGTCATACACCATCCTTGTGTCTCTCTCCACTCGCCCCTGGCCAACACCCACAGCTCGGGCGCAGCACACCACGTGCAATTTCCCTCTTGGGCCCTCTTCTTCTTATTGTTGCCACCACCTCATCATTCAAAAATATATTGAATGTTTACACCA
>PVKP010036869.1:0-22115 GCA_004027715.1 Plecturocebus donacophilus | reverse complement strand
GAGCAATCAGGCAAGAAAAAGAAATAAAGGGTATTCAAATAGGAAAGGAGGAAGTCAAATTGTCTCTATTTGCAGACGACATGATTGTATATCTAGAAGACCCCATCGTCTCAGCCCAAAATCTCCTGAAACTGATAAGCAACTTCAGCAAAGTCTCAGGATACAAAATCAATGTGCAAAAATCACAAGCATTCCTATATACCAATAACAGACAAACAGCCAAATCAAGAGCGAACTCCCATTCACAATTGCTACAAAGAGAATAAAATACCTAGGAATAAAACTAACAAAGGATGTAAAGGACCTCTTCAAGGAGAACTACAGACCATTGCTCAACGAAGTAAGAGAAGACACAAATAGATGGCAAAACATTCCATGCTCATTGTTAGGAAGAATCAATATCATGAAAATGGCCATACTGACCAAAGTAATTTATAGATTCAATGCTATCCCCATCAAGCTACCAATGACCTTCTTCACAGAACTGGAATAAACCACTTTAAAATTCATATGGAATCACAAGAGAGCCCGCATAGCCAAGATAATCCTAAGCAAAAAAAAAACAAAGCATCAAACTGCCAGACTTCAAACTATACTACAAGGCAACAGTAATCAAAACAGCACGGTACTGTTACCAAAACAGAGACTTAGACCAATGGAACAGAACAGAGGCCTCGGAGGCAATGCCACACTCCTACAACCATCTGATTTTTGACAAACCTGACAAAAACAAGCAATGGGGAAAGGATTCCCTGTTTAATAAATGGTGTTGGGAAAACTGGCTAGCAATATGCAGAAAGCAGAAACTGGACCCCTTTCTGACACCTTACACTAAAATTAACTCCAGTTGGATTAAAGACTTAAACATAAGACCTCCCGCCATAAAAACCCTAGAAGAAAACCTAGGCAAAACCATTCGGGACATAGGCATAGGCAAGGTCTTCATGACTAAAACACCAAAAGCATTGGCAACAAAAGCCAAAATAGACAAATGAGATCTAATTAAACTCCAGAACGTCTGCACAGTAAAATAAACAATCATTAGATTGAATCAACAACCAACAGAATGGGAAAAAATTTTTGCAATTTACCCATCTGACAAAGGGCTAATATCCAGAATCTACAAAGAACTAAAACAGATTTACAAGAAAAAAACAAACCCATTCAAAAGTGGGCGAAGGATATGAACAGACACTTTACAAAAGAAGACATACACGAGACTAACAAACATATGAAAAAATGCTCATCATCACTGATTATTAGAGAAATGCAAATCAAAGGCACATTGAGATACCACCTGACACTAGTTAGAAGGATGATCATTAAAAAATCTGGAGACAACAGATGCTGGAGAGGCTGTGGAAAAATAGGAACACTTACATACTGTTGGTGGGAGTGTAAATTAGTTCAACCATTGTGGAAGACAGTGTGGCGATTTCTCAAGGACCTAGAAATAGAAATTCCATTTGACCCAGCAATCCCATTACTGGGTATGTACCCAAAGGACTATAAATAGTTCTATTATAAAGACACATCCACACGTATGTTCATTGCGGCACTGTTTACAATAGCAAATACCTGGGACCAACCCAAATGCCCATCGATGATAGTCTGGACTGGGAAAATGTGGCACATATACACTGTGGAATACTACGCAGCCATAAAAAAACGATAAGTTCGTGTCCTTTGTAGGGACTTGGGTGACTCTGGAAACCATCATTCTCAGCAAACTGACACAAGAACAGAAAACAAAACACCACATGTTCTCACTCATAGGCGAGTTTTGAACAATGAGAACACGGGGACTCAGGGAGAGGAGCATCACACACTGGGGGTAGTCAGGAGGGCTAGGGGAGGGACAGCGGTGGGAGAGGGAGAAGAGGGATAACATGGAGAGAAACGCTGGATATAGATGAAGGGGGAATAGAGGCAGCAAACCACCTGGTTATGTATGCACCTATGCAACAACCCTGTATGACCTGCACATGTACCCCAGAAGCTAAAGCAAAAAATAAAATAAAATAAATTGTAAGTATAACTGGAAAAATTGAAGACGGAAGATTAGAAGTCATTAAAGATAGGTAAAAAAATAAAAGGTATACCTTATAGAATAGAGGCATCATGAAGGAAGACTTCGGAATACTATTTAAGTTTATTAAGTAGTTGATTCTAATGTTTATTAAATATAATAACCACCCATTTTCCTCTCATAGTCATTCTTTGATCTCAGTTCTTACAGTTTGTTCCTTTGGTAGCTGTAAATCACTAGAAATGGTTAAATTTCCTAGGCCAGGAATTTTCAGTTTGCAAATATGTGCAAGTGTTCTGGTTGTTAGAAAAACTTGAGCAGGGAGGGCAGATATCTGTCTACTCTGCTATGCAAAAAATATGCAGCATAATGAAAGACTGCCTTGCCCAAAATGGCATCATTGCCTTTTATTGAAAAAACACTGCTTAAGCCAGCCTACCTTGGCTTTGAAAAAAACAGCATACGTTCCTCCATCTTGAGGTGGAACTGCCCTTAAGTTCCTTTTTCTCTGAGCTCTTATTTCAAGCATCTGTTTTGGTACATGGCCCTATTGACTACCAGGCCTTCTATCATTCTGCATTGCTGATTTTTACCACATCCCGAATTACTTTTGCTGTTCTTATTGTTTATGAAGAGCTTACATTATATCTGGAGATAATTCAAGTCTAACAGCTATCTATATTGAGCTCAAATCCCATTACCCACAAATAATCATTGTTAATATTTTGCTTATTTCGCTTCTAGAAATCTCTTTACCAGCCGAGCACGGTGGTTCACAGCTGTAATCCCAGCATTCTGGGAGGCCTAGGCGGGTGGATCAGCTGAGGTCAGGAGTTCGAGACCAGCCTCACCATGGTGAAACCCCATCTCTATAAAAAATACGAACATTAATTGGACATGGTGGCAGCTGCTGTAATCCCAGCTACTCAGGAGGTTGAGGCAGGATAATCGCTTGAACTTGGGAGTCAGAGGTTGCAGTGAGCCGAGATCACACCACTGCTCTCCAGCCGGGGTGACAGAGGGAGATTCTGTCTCAAAAAAAAAAAGACTCTTTACCTCATAAACTCTTGAGAATGGGTGATACTATGTAAATATGATATTTTGCATGATGATGTCTATTTATTCAGCAATATGTTGCTGCCTTGCACACCCATGAGTGTTATACTGGATGATTGTAAAAAGAATTAAAGCCAAATGGATGTTAAAGAATATTTAGGCTATTTCCAGTTGTTGCTATTATAAACAACGGTATCAGTGTCTGTATGCACATATCTTTGTGCTTTTACCTGATTACATCTTTATCTACTCAGCAAGGGATTAATGGATTAAATAAAAGATGGAGATATTTATATCTATCTTCATCTACGTAGCTCAGAGAGAGAAACCAGTCTTCAAAAGGAACATTGTATATAATTTATCAAAAATTATGATACTATTTATATACACTTTTAACAGTGTTACCTAGTCAGTTTCATCAGTTTTCTAGATCTCTGTCAATTAGGTAAGTGATAGGTATTTTCATTTTAAAACTTTTAATAGTGAAGTTGAATATTTCTTAATATACTATTGACTTCTAGAATTCCATCAATCATGATATATTTTTACCAGAGTGATCTTCAGCGAGTTTTGGTTCTTGCCAAAATCACACAACTGTGCTAGTCGCTTATGGACCCTTTTCAAACTGAGTGACCTCCAGGCAGCACTGTTGGCCCTTCTGTCATTCTTGAACTCTTTTATTTTCTTCCCTTATACGAGACCACTTAGACCTTCTCCTGTCTCTCTGGATGCCACTTCTTACATTATTCCTGGCTTCCATCGTTAACTGCTCCCTCATATAAAATTATCTGTATACTTTGTACTGAGTTTCTTAAAGTTTCATTTACCATGATCAGTAGTTATTGCTGCAGCCCAGATTTCACTTCTTCCCTCCATGTGTATACATTCAAGAAGAAGGTAGGGCCAAATGTTTCGTATGACTTACTTAGCATAAGCTGTACAAGTCTTTGTCTATCAAGTCTGATGTAGAATGTTAAGACTGAAGCCAGCTATGTGCATTCTTCTCATATAAATTCTTTTAATTATTAAGTATGTAGACATTTTCTTGATACTCACAGTTTACCTTCTTCCATTGTTCTTTTTTTTCTTTTTTAATGTCACCCAGGCTGGAATGTCAGCTCACTGCAACCTCTGCCTCTTGGAATCAGGCAGTTCTCCCAAGTAGCTGGGATTACAGGCATGCGCCAGCATGCCCGGCTAATTTTGTATTTTTAGTAGAGATGGAGTTTCCACCATGTTGGCTAGGTTGGTCTCAAACTCCGACATCAGGTGATCTGGCCCAAAGTGCTGGGATTATAGGTGTGAGTCACCATGCCCAACCTCCTTGTTCTTAAAACAACAGCTATCTGGTCTTTCAATATTATCCTTTGTATAGTAAATACAATAAATATATTAAGTTTACTTCTACCTCTACCTTGAGAAAAACAGCAGGCACAATACTTGGTCCTAATATCAGTGAAAAAAAACTTAATGCAAGATGTAGCAATATTATTAATGTGCAATAAGTGTTTTATTTTGTTAAACAATGTAACTTTAAAAACATACCTCTCAAAAGTGCAGTTTCAAAATCAAACTTTTCAGTTATGTAATTTCTATCAAAAGCAATAGGAACAATTACCCCAGAGTTTTTAGAAGATTATTATCTTAATAAAAGTTTGTTTCAGGTGGTTATATTCATTTAAAAGGGCTAATTAAATCTTATGCGTAAATTAACTGAGTAAAAAGAGACTCCTGAAGAGGCTGACTTCTGCGAAAACTAATTTACATACAAAACTATATGTTGGAGTCTGAAGCCCATAGAGGGGATGATAAGCTAAGAAAAGTATAACTCACTTGAATTCTCATTTGCCTGTGTCTGCTAACAAAGGTGACTATGGGTGGCCCTTTTAATCCAGAGATCCTGAAATCACAAGTTAAATCAAGGTGGTTATATACCAATACACAAACATATAAAGGGAGCAGCTAATAAGTAAAGAGTGTCTTTTCAACTTTGACCATTGTTGTATACTTGGTGCCTAGCACAGTAGCTGGTGTAAGTATATACACTGCAAACATTTGTAAGTATATATACTGCAAACATCTGTTGTGTATATGAAAGATACTAATCTAATTTGGCCTGCTCAAACCTTCTACCTTAATTACAACAAAGTAAAATTAGAAAACAAAAATTCTTAATGTTCTCATTCTGCACTTCTAATCAACTAATGTTTCTAATGGCTACTATTGAAACTTAGAGGAGGACCTTTTGAATGTGGAAAGTTAATTAAATAAATAAAAAGGCATTCTTTGGTTCTAGTCTATTAAGTCCATGGTCAAAAAAAAGATGAGAGATTAAAATACTCTCTCCTAGCCAACATAGCAGCTGGGCTGTCAAATACAAATAGCAAGGATAGGAGTCCATACTACTCAACCAGGCATGAATAACTGGGTTAGTGAAGGAGGGAGCAATGGTAATAGCTACCCAAATAGGAAGCAAAAAGATGTATGAGTCATGTCTGGTCAGTTCTATAGTGTAGAGTATCTGCAAAATGCTTGCAAAATGTTAGCAAGCCTGAAGAAAGAACTATGTCCTGGAGTGGGAAGTATCTGGAGTTGCATTGAGAATAATGAAATAAAATTTACTGAATAAAAGTTGTTCTTTAGCTTCCATGATTAAGAATATACTTCGGAAAGAACCAGACTTACAGTGATAAGATATAGTGAAGACAAGGATGTGGAACAATAATGAAGGACACTATGGTGGGAATATGAAATGAAATAACTAATTTGTATTATATTGGAAACATGAAGCACACAAGGCCGAGTACAGTGGCTTACGCCTGTAATCCCAGCCCAGGCATAATCCTCAGCATTGGGTTGCTGAGGCAGTAGGATCACTGAGCCCAGTAGTTAAAGACCAGCCTGGCAACGTAGGAAAACCCTGTCTCTACAAAAATTACAAAAAAATAGGTAGGCATGTTGGCACACACCTGCAGTCCCAGCTACTTGGGAGACTAAGGTGGGGGATCACTTGAGCACCCCAGAGGTCGAGACTGCAGTGAGCCATAATTGCACCACTGCACTCAAGTCTTAGTGATAGAGCAAAACCCTGTAAAAAAAAAAAAAGGAAAAAATATACAGCGACATGTGTACGTCTGCTCATGTGTGTCATTCTTTGAAATTTTATGCGAGTCTTACATTTCACATATACTTTCATTATTTTCTTTCATTTGCCAGAATTGACCTGTTCTGCAAATGCTGTTCTCAATTTCAGTATTATCCTAACTATAATTACCTTTCTCTTTTCAGCCCCTGGAGGAACACGCATAGATGATGGTGACAAGACCAAGATGACCAACCACTGTGTGTTTTCAGCAAATGAAGATCATGAAACCATCCGAAACTATGCTCAGGTAGAGCTTATTTGAGAGATTGCCCTTGAAGCATTGAAGAGGATTGAGGAAAACGCTGCAGAATCTCTACAGCCCACCCACTTTTTAAGTAGGAGTCTTAGATAGCTTCATATGAAAAGAATGGGCATTAAAACTACAAGAATAGGCCTAGTGGCATGGCTTACACCTGTAATCCCAGCACTTAAGGGGGCCAAAGCAGGCTGATCACTTGAGGTCAGGAGTTTGAGACCAGCCTAGCCAACGTGGTGAAACCCTGTCTCTACTAAAAAATAGAAAAATTAGCCAGGTATGGTGGCAGGCGACTGTAATCCCAGCTACTTAGGAAGCTCAGGCAGGAGAATTAATTGCTTGAACCCAGGAGGCAGAGGTTGCAGTGAGCTGAGATTGCACCACTGCTCAACCTGGGTGACAGAGTGAGACTGCATCTCAAAACAAAACAGAGAACTACAAGAATATATGGCTTTTTGTTGTTGTTGTTGTTTTTTAACCTATCTTGTGGGAATTTAAATATTCTTGGAGCAGGAGAATTATTTTTCCTTACAAACATGTTAAGGAACATGGGAGTATTAGCTTAAGCTGGAAATAAACTTTATGGGATTTTAATGCAGTTTATTTCTTTTTCTTATTATATATTAATTCCGTACCTGGGTCATTCTTTCCCCATAAAGGGCAACTCTAATTTTTACTCTTGGACTCCATCTTGATTACATTAGGAAAGGAACACACCAAAAGTTGTAAGTAGGAGTATAGCCTGTGTTTAGGAGAAAAAGGAACTAGGTTAAGAAAGCATTTCCACAGTTATTAAAATAACCAATATTTGCAAAATCCCCATTTAAATAAAAACATTATTCCACTTATAAAACTGTCTAGGTTCCTGCTGGTACAGTTGCAAACCCTGCTTCAGAGTTCTAACAGGATCATGGGGGCCAGCCATCCTTTATTGCCAGTAAATTATAACATTTTTTGCTCATCTGCTGGAACCATGTTTGTTGTCCACCTAGAGTAGAATCTGTCCTGCATTTTGCTCTCCTCTCCATCACATCAGTATCTAAGTGATTTTATCTTTAACAGCTTCATTTCAGTGATTTTCAATCTCTGCATCTCAGTTTAAAAATCACATTTATTTTCAGCAAAGTTTTTTTTTTCCTTCCTGTTATATTCTTGAATGAATTTGTTTTCTCGTACATGTGCATTTTGATCCTATTTTTTCCCCCTAGGTCATGGTAACGTCTTTAAAATGCTTATAGTTCTCATATTACAGTGTGAGAATGTTCAACTATACATATTTATTAATGTAGATCTATGATGTCATTATGATGAGTTTCTATACCTCCTATGTCTTTTTGATTGACCTAATATTTTATGGTTCTGTTTTATGTTTAGGTCTTCAATAAACTCATCAGGAGATATAAGTATTTGGAAAAGGCATTTGAAGATGAAATGAAAAAGGTAAAATTCAGATATAATGCCTATCTGTTTTATAGTAATGGAATGGAAGGGGATAAAAATTTTACATGTACAATGATACTCCAAAGTGCCATATACATAGTGACATGAATGTGAAACACATAGTAAGTTTGTAATAAATCTTTGGTAAATAGATGACTATGAAAGATCATAATTTAATAGCCATAGGAAGAAATAATGTAATTATTCTGGACTTTTTCCATTAATATTTAATGTAAGACAGTGTGCTTTGTTCAGTAAGAATAGTTTTATGGACTATAATCTCTGACCTTGCAGAGATTAAAAATTAAAATGAAAACTAGAATCAAGATAAAGTGATTTAAGTAGTTAAAGCCTGGGAAAGAACATAGCACAGCAGCTAATGTTCAGTAAAATTCTTTGATTTTATGCAGGTTAGCAAAGGGAATAAAAACACATCTTTGGAGATAAGAGTGTATGGGTGTAAATCTCAGTACTCTTTCTTAACAGTGAAATAGCTATAAGAGGCATACCTCATGGTTGTTGTGGGAATTATATGAGATAACACATAAGGGGCTCAGTGTAGTCATTGGTCTCTAGTCAAATCAGCAGTAGCATCTCCTTAAAGATGGCATCTCTTGAGTAATTGCATGTTCCCTCTTCCAGTTGGTAACTCCTGTATTTATATATAGCACCCACCTCATTTACTTGTTTCAGATTTGTCATCGTTTCCAATTTTAGATATCTATCTAAAGTAAAAAAGTTAGCATAACATATACTACTTCTCTATTTACTTACTCTTCCCGCTTCTCCCCTTCTCTGCCCTACCCCGTTCAAAGTGGTTCTGTGTATAATATTGAAGAGCAATTTGGCAATAGTCATTAAAAGAAATTTTAATGACCCAGCCATCATGGATTGATAAGAATCCATTTGCATGGATATGTAAAGCTGTATGTATAAAGATGTCACTGCAGTATTGAAAAATAGCCTAAATGTTCATTGGTGGGAGAGGAAGACTGGTTAATTAAATTAGAGTCTATCTATACAGTAGAATACTATGCAGTCTTTTAAATAATGAGGCATAACTGCATGTATTAATAAGGGAAAATGTCCATGACAAATTAAATGGAAACGTGAGATACAAAGCAACCATTTGGTAGTAGTTTGACCTTGGGCAAATTAGTTAATGTCTTTGTACCTTAGTGTTTTGTAATTGGAGATTGAGCCTGTTGTAGGTATTAATACATGTAAATTGATCAGAAGAGTGTCTGGTCCACTCAACAAGTTTTAGCTATCATCAGCAGATAATGCAGTAAAAAACAATATGTGTATACACATGTAATTATGTTTTTATTGTATTTTAATGTTGATTAATATAATTGAGCAATGTGGTTATTATTTTTAAGATGATCTAATTTTTCTACCATTTCTATGTGATTAAGTATATTTTCAATGAATATGATTATATTCGTGAGCTTAAAGAAGTGGTGTTAAAATTTTATTTTAGGGGCTATTTTTTATTCTCATTTAAATGTTATTTATTTTTATAATGGAGGAAAGGGACAAATTGACATGAACTCTCGATGTTATGATAGTTCTTTCACTCTTCCCCATTCTTGGTGCTCCTTGGAACTTAAGCCTTTGAGACCCTCATTCCCTCGCTCCCTGGCACTTACTTAGATGGTAACTTCTTTTTAATTTGTTGAGAATCTAATAGGTATAAATTGAGAAGCAAATGGACTGGTCTGGTTTCAGTTCTGTCATTTACACATAATGTAAATAGTCTATAATACAATAATTCTTCAATTGTTGGGGCATAGGAAATTAATATTTTCTTACCTCCTACACAGTTAGTGGAGTATTATGTCATTAGGATGGAGACGCTTAAGTGTTTTATCAATGCCAGTGATTTTTGCATTGGTGCAAAATAATGGAAAATCTGCAAGGCCCCTGTAGTGATAATGGCCTCTGAGGAATTTCCATGGCAAGCCTAGTTAGTGACTGTTGAAATGGAGAAAGTAACAGTAGAATGTAGTCAAAGCACAAAGCAGAGGAGAGTTAGGAAAAAGAAGAGTGTCCCACAGTTTAAATTCCAAACTCTTAGAATTTAATACAGGAAGTGAGTTTTTTGTTTTGTTTGCCTTTAGCTTACATTCAAACATTCTAGGGTTGCTACTTTTTCAGGTCCCTGCCTCTCGGGGCAAGAGAATCTAAAAGTTCACCAAAAAAAAAAAAAAATCAAGAACCTAGAAAACTCCTTTCTCCCTCAGCAGTCTTGTTGTGAAGACTGTTGTATTCTGTGAGCTCAGAATAGTATATATTAAATGTCAAAGCTTGACATCAACTCTTTCCTGTTTTTTTGTTTTTGTGGGGCTTTTTGTTTGTTTGTATGTTTTTGCCACAAAAATTCTATTCAGAGAAAATGGGTACATGTAGCAGGGGAAGAGATAGTCACCCAAAGAAGTGGAAAAATTTGAAAAACAATACATTTCAGAAAACGTCCATTGTGTATACTTAACCCTTTTGCATGCACATCATCAAACGTAAATCCATCTGTTTACATGTCATCCAAATATCTCTTTTCCTTCCCGTGAATGTTATCTACAGCTGTGAGCAAATGAACTGAGAAGAGAGGAACTCTGCCTGCTCAACTCACTTTCCACAGCATCCAGTTTATCATGAAATGAATTACTGTGCTTTGCATATGACCTACTGTGTGTGCCACTTAGCCATGGATGTTCACACTGTTTATCTTCCAACTTCAGTCCTTTGCTTCATAGACATGATTTCTTTTTTTTTTTTGACCTACAGCTTCTCCTCTTCCTTAAAGCCTTTTCCGAAACAGAGCAGACAAAGTTGGCGATGCTGTCAGGGATTCTGCTGGGCAACGGCACCCTGCCCGCCACCATCCTCACCAGTCTCTTCACTGACAGCTTAGTCAAAGAAGGTATGGAAGCTCCTGTTTTCTTGCCTGTCAGACAACAAAAAAAAAATCAAGCCACAGATAGTTAGAAAAATGCCAGTGGCTCTCTTTGGTGCCCTCTACTACTCATCCTTCACACAAGAGAATATTTGTGGATGTGTGTATATTGCCTTTCAAATAATAAAAGGAGCGGACATGTTAATTGTAGGAAAAAATATGCATACCTGTACAAAGACATATTAAGAAAGACTAATAGCAAATTAAAATCTCATATGGAAGACTTGATGCCTAGGTCAAATACCCTGAAACTGACCTGGTCTAAATAATTTCTCTCAACTTAGATGCTCCTGGCATATTAGGTTAGGACAGTTCTTCATTTTGGAAGAATATTTTGTTCTTTGCGGGACATGTAATCTTTTTGCCCTTTGACACAAAATGGCAGCCTTTAACTGTCCCCCCTATTATAACAACCAAAAATGTCCCCCTCTCAAGGTCTAGAGGAACTGATGCTCAGATATTCATTTTGATTGCACTTTTTAAGATATACATTGTCTCAGTTTTAGAAAACAGTTTTAAGTCTGCTGCATTGGAAGGAGTCTTGTTTTAATTTTAAGGCAACAAGAGTTGGATAGGCATGCATACCATGATTTGGTTATAGAATAAAACAAAAGTGGGGCTGTTTACTTGTAGGAGGATAATGATAGTCAAATTACAATTCAACACAAAACACAGTTATTTTTCCTTAATAATAAACTGAAAGAGCCTTTGCGAGAACATCTGTTTCTTCTGAGAACTTAAAAAGTTTTCCTCCTACGTATATGAAGCCCTAGCCTCATTCATGCCTGTAGTGAAAGAAAGGGGTTATAGTTTTCTTGTAGCTAAGAAAAGAATAGTAAATTGAGAGTCAGTTGGTCTTATTCAGAGACTCTCTAGTTTTTAGCTTAAAAATCACTCAGATTTATGACAATTCAGACTCTGTAATTGTTGGATGTTATTAGTATTATGACATTTTAAAGTATTTCCCTGAAGAAAATTCACAGTACAGCACACATCTTATTTTTGCTATTTGCCATTTTACACACAGAAAATCAACATAAAATATAAATGTTAATTATTATTTTTATATTATCCTAGCCAACATAACAGAAAATAATTGCCTTTCTAGTTCTTTTAAAAACCTAAGTGATGTCTGTAACTTCCTTTGTGATATATCCAAAAATTACATTATTAGATGGATAGATATGTGATAAAGCAAATATGGCAAAATATTAGTTGTAGAAACTAGATGGTGGGCATATGAGTGTTCACTGTTCAATTTGTTCAGCTTTTCTGTATATCTAGAAATTATTACAATAAAGTATCGGCGGCATGATGAGGAGAAAAATAACTTTGCTATGGAAGTAACATAGTGCCTCTGTCATGTGGCTTTTCCTTAAACTCTACCATCTTTAGAAACCAGAGGTTTAAACTCTAGCTTCCTAATTGAAAAAGGATTAAGAAATAGACTGGGTATGATGACTCATGCCTGTAATCCTAACAATTTTGGAAGCTGGGGTAAGAAGATTGCTTGAGGCCAGGAGTTTGAGACCACTCTGGGCAACATAGCAAGACTCTCCTCTACAAAAAAAAAAAAAAAATTAAAGAACTAGCAGGTGTGTTGGCACACCTGTGCAATCCCAGCTGCTCAAGAGACTGAGGCAAGAGGATTGCTTGAGCCCACGTGTTTGAGGCTACAATGAGCTATGACTGCATCATCTTACTACAGCCTGAGCAACAGAGAAAGACTATCTAAAATAAAAAGAGAGAGAAAGAAAATGATTAAGAAATTGTACTTTTCCCCAACTCCCCATCCAATAAATGGCCAGGGGAGATGGGATTATTCTATTCAGTAGAGGAGTAACTATAAAGAAAGTTAAATCTCAATTTTAGACTCCTAGTTTCAAGCATACTTTTTCTTTACAGTACAGATTACAGCCTAGCATTAATTTATATTAAAAGTTTATATTGGGTTTTTTTTTTGTTGTTGTTTTTGAGACAGAGTCTTGCTCTTGTTGCCCAGGCTGGAGTGCAACAGCCTGATTTCGGCTCACTGCACCCTCTGTCTCCAGGATTTAAGCAATTCTCCTGCCTCAGCCTCCCGAGTAGCTAGAATTACAGGCACCCACCACCACGCCCGGCTAATTTTGTATTTTTGGTAAAGACGGGATTACGCCATGTTGGCCAGGCAGGTCTTGGAACTCCTAACGTCGTGATCCGCCCACCTGAGCCTCCCAAACTATATTGGTTTTATGAGCTAATGATAATGCTAAAAATTCATCTTAAAAAGTTGTTTAACATAAACTTTCAGTTTACATGTAATGCATGTTTTATTGTCATAGCCATTTTTTTTAAACTTAGTTTTTCTGCTTATTCAAGAGAAGAAAATCAGGTTTAGTTGGTGGCTATATGATTGATAGGGCAATTAAATGCTTTTACCTTCCAGTTACTAGAAGACCTAGGTCAAATTAGTATGTAAGGATGTATTTCTTATATAACAATAAATAGAAAATTAGGACATACTTCAGGCTGAACAGTAATATTACTCAGGACTCAAGTATTTTCTTCTGTTATCATTCAGAGCATTAACTTCATCCCAAAGATGGTGCTCCCTCTAGTTGTTATAAGATGTCTGTTGATACACTGATGGCATATTCCTCCTGGTTCAGGTTCAATGGAGGAACACTTCTCCTGAGCATAGGATAATTTATCTTTCCTTTGGCTGATTGGCTGCCACAGACTGCATGACCAGTGCAGGTCTTGTGACCAAGCAATTGGCAGGGGGATGCCTTGGACAGATGAGGTTAAGCGAGATCACTAAATTAATCATCAGAAAGAGGTGGAACTAAGACTTAATCAATAGTCACCTGGTCTGGATAAAATGGGACTTCTCTTAGGAAAAAGGTAGAGAACAGAGGCTGCTTAGGCCACCAACAAAGTGGAACCTTGAGTTCAGAAAACTCAGTTCAATTTTTCAACTACATCTTAACTCTTCGTTAAATAACCACACCCTAAATTTAGAAATTTGAAGTGCTCGAAGAACTGTCTTCTTGTGATCTGATTATTTCTATTTGGAAATAAGTGATAATGTACATGTGGACATGTGATTGAATGGTTTCTTGATGTACATAACTAGCTTAATAACCATTTTTTAAAATCCAGAGAAGTTTAACTTGAAACAGCCTTGATATTTTTATAGGTTAACTCAAGAATATCTTAAAATGCTTTTTATGGCGGGGCACAATGGCTGATGGCTGTAATCCCAGCACTTTCGGAGGCCAAGGCGAGTGGATCACCTGAGGTCAGGGATTCAGGACTAGCCTGGCCAACATGGTGAAATCCTGTCTCTACTAAAAGTACAAAAATTAGCTGGGTTTGATGGTGCATGCCTGTAATCCCAGCTACTTGGGAGGCTGAGACAAGAGAATCACTTGAACCTAGGAGACGGAGGTTGCAGTGAGCCAAGATCATGCCAGCGCCCCCCAGAATGGGCAACAGAGTGAGACTCCATCTCAAAAAAATAATAAAGAAAATGCTTTTTATAAAAAGCAAAACTAAGGTAAATGATGTGTGTTCGTCTATTTGTAGCAATAATTATTATATCTATCACTCTCACTGTTCTTGTACTGCCATCCTTTATTAGCAAGTTAGTGATCAAGGTTGACATTGCAGTTTTGTGTCTACTAATTTACTTTCTTGTGCCTCAAGATCGCTGTTATAAACATGAAATACTTATGAACTAGAGGGTGAAATAACAGCAATAACCCCAGAGATACTGGGTGTTTTTGACCAAGGTAAAATAAAATAAACTTACAGTTAGACCGTGTTGATTGGATTAAAGGAGTCCAAGTTTAAAAATATTTTAATTCATTTTCCTTTTCTTGAAAATGTTCTATTTTCAGTAATGAGGAGAACTTTGCCTAGAGGTCTGTTGACGTTTCCTTTGTACCAAATTTAGTCTTTTAGTTATTTACGCATTTCAGGAAACCTGATTGCTTTGCACAACATCACAATTGGTTTTGCTCATAAAAGGAATTCTGTTTCGTCTTTGAACAGGCATTGCAGCCTCATTTGCTGTCAAGCTTTTTAAAGCATGGATGGCAGAAAAAGATGCCAACTCTGTTACCTCGTCTTTGAGAAAAGCCAACTTAGACAAGAGGCTGCTCGTAAGTGTTTTCTGGTCCAAGGGTTGTATGTATGATGCCTTTCTTGGAGCGTAAGCAATGCCTGCAATGTAGTGTATGAGTAAGATCCCTGGATCTGTGTCAGCTTGAAGCACTGTTTCTTTTATTTCTGTGTAATTGGTAGTAGAAACTCATTTCATTTTAATATTTATTGTGTCAACAAGTGGCACAATAAAATGAAAGAATCTTAGGCTTTCAAATTTGCGAGTTTGTTGACATAGTATTAGCATTTCACCAGAATTAAGACTTAGTTTTATGGTCATAACTTTTATTTTTTGAGACGCAGTCTCTCTCTGTCACCCAGGCTAGAGTGCAGTGGCACAATCTCGCTCACTGCAAACTCCGCCTTCTGGGTTCAAATGATTCTCCTGCCTCAGCCTCCTGAGTAGCTGGGATTACAGATGCTTGCCACCACACTCAGCTAATTTTTGTATTTTTTTAGTAGACACGGGATTTCACCATGTTGGCCAGGATGGTTTTAAACTCCTAACCTCAAGTGATCTACCCACCTCAGCCTCCCAAAGTGCTGGGATTACAGGCGTGAGCCTCTGCACCCAGCCTATAACCATAACTTTCTAGACATTTTAAGGTTTTAATATGATGAAAATTTCATCAATCTCACTTCATCAAGTACTTGTAGTGTCTGTCTTGAGTAGCAGTCAGAGTGCATTAATTGCAAATGTGGGTTTAATAGTGTGCTAAAAAATAAAAGTTTAAGCAAGATTTCTCTGAAAATACTTAAGCTGTACAGAAGTCTAGATTCTAGTTCATAATTTTCATTCCTCACACATTTACTGAATGCCTACTCTGCTGGACATGGTACCACAAGCTGCAAAACCCGTAGAGAACTGGATAGAAAAGTTCCTAGCCCTCATGGAACATACTTTCTAGTGGACTTAGGGCAAATCCCTATAAATAGAAGCAAAAGTTATAGAAGGTAAGGGAATAAGTTGCTAAGGAAGGTGAAGGTTCATATAAAGAGAACATATTTCTTGACCATGAGGCTGTGGGTTGTCTGGGGGTTAGCTCTATCTTGGCTAAGCCTGGCTGATTTCCACATGCCTTTTCACTTCAGGGACCCAGGCTGAAGGAGCAGCTCCCATCTGGGCCATTCTGTCTTCATGGCAGAGTACCAGAACCCAGACACTGAACTGAACCTCTCAAGTACCTTAAAAACTCACCTATGGATTACTGCTATGTCTGGCAATAGACTAGGAAAATCCAGTCCACTAATAGGCTGCTTCTCCACCTCTGCAGTTAGACATAGCAAGGAGGGGGTTCTCTTAGTACTCTCTTGAAGGGGAGGAGGTGGATGATTGGGAACAAAAATACAATCTATCCAGTTATTTCTTAAAGCAGTAGTTTTCTTAAAGATATTCACAACCGTAGCCTGGTTAACTTAATTAGATTGCTTCATTTACAAAATTCATTTTCTTTTTGGAAACACATGTCATTTAGCTGTTTTTACTAGGGTGTGTGTGTATGTATACATATGTGTGTGTTTATATATATATGTAACATAGGTGATGGTTTCTGCAAGAAACATATAAACTGGGTGAAGACAGGTTAGTTTTCTCTGCACTATGCTTGCCTGTTCTTTGTTGAATCAACAAGAGAATGAGAAACTAGTGAGTCAGTTGCACTCTTAGGAGGAAATTTTATTTCATGAACATATACAACAAAATCCTCTTTAACTCTGAACTACTACATTTTAGGAAAATTAGTGTATTAGTAGACTTTAGCTATCACCCACTATTATAATACAGAAGAAAGAACAACTTATAGCAACTCAGAGAGGTGATGGGATGGGAAAAGCCTGCCCTTATTACTGACAAAGAGAATGGTTGGTGATTAAGAAATTGAAGATATTGCTTTCTTCCTTTATTTATTCATTAAGTATATATTGATCATATTACATGCCCGAAAATTCCAAGAGCTGGGGAGATTGAAAGGAACCAAATGTATAGACCCTTTGTTTCATGAAGCTTATATTCTATTTCAGGAGAATGGGCCATAAACTAAAACCCATAAAATATATATTATAATAAAGGTAAAAATTAAGTAGGGGCAGGGTGTGTTGGTAATCCCAGCACTTTGGGAGGCCGAGGAGGGTGGATCACTTGAGATCAGGAGTTCAAGACCAGCCTGGCCAACATGTTGAAAACTCATCTCTACTAAACATACAAAAAAATTAGCCAGGCATAGTTTTGCACACCATAATCCCAGCTGCTTCGGAGGCTGAGGCAGGAGAATCACTTGATCCTGGGAGGCAGAAGTTGCAGTGAGCCAAGATTATCCCACTTCACTCCATCCTGGATGACAGAGCAAGACTCCGTCTCAAAACAAAACAAAATTTAGTAGCAACGAGTTAAAGAGCTTCCAAATGTAGGCTGTAATTTTTGGTGGTGGAAAGCCTCTGTGATGACATTTGTGTAAAGACTTGAGGGTGGTGCAAAGTGAGCTGTTTAAATATCTCCACTTAACAGCATTCCAGGCAAAGGGAATGGGGAATGGGAAGGCCTTCGGGCTTGGCTGTTGGGACTCCATGGGGAGCGCAGGTAAGAGCAAAAGTGTAGAAGATCAGCCCAGAGAAATAACAAGGCCCATATCATCTGGGGCTTTGGCTTGTATTCCACATGAGATAGAAAGCTTTTGGAAATTCTCTGCAGAATGGCGCGTAATGTGATTTTTGAGCTTCAACAGGATCACTCTGGCTGTCACTTTAGGAATAGACTCAGGAGCAAGAGCAAAAGCAGGTAGACCTTAATCTAGGAATGAGATGATACAGATTTGTACGAGGGTAGGGTTTCTCTAAAAAATGCAAACCATGTTCCAAGCCAAAAAATGACACGATATGATTTAGACCGGCTTCCCCTCAACTTAATCTGAATTATAATCTTCAATGTATTATATATACTATTCTTAAGAATTTGGGCCGGGCATGGTGGCTCACACCTGTAATCCCAGCACTTTGGGAGGCCGAGGCGGGTTGATCATTTGAGGTTGGATCAAGACCAGCCTGACCAATATGGTAAAACCCCATTTCTACTAAAAATGCAAAAATTAGCCAGTGGTAGTGGTGTGTGCCTGTAATCCCAGCTTCTTGGAAGGCTGAGGCAGGAGAATCGCTTAAATCCAGGAGGCGGAGGTTGCAGTGAGCTGAGATTGTGCCACTGCACTCCAGCCTGGGCATTGAAGTAAAACTCTGTCTCAAAAAAAAAAAAGTGGGATGTAGTTCCTAAGTGAACTATGAGTATTATGTTTAATGGCATATTGCTCTGGACATAACTTTAAATCAAACTTTGCAATCACACTCTTCCCAAGTAGAATATTGAGTGCTAGCACAAAATAATGGAATAAATATTGACTTTGGGGCACACAGCTCTATTCTTAAATATTTTTCGCAGCATAAATTGGGTCAAGCTGCTTAACTTTTTGAAACTAGAAAAATGCTCGCTTTACACAATTATTATGAGGAAAGTGTTAGTGCATTCTGATTCATAGAAGAAACTCAATAAAAATAAATTAATTCCCTGCCCTGCAGATTTGGAAGATCTGGACCAGTAGAGGAAATATCAGTGACGCAGTTTCAGCGTGGTATAAAGTGTTTGCTTTATTATGAATGTGTGTTTGATAGCTGCTCCCACCAACTTTCTTCTGACATTTTGAAACATATGATTCAACGGGGGAAATTAATAGGATGATAGAACATTGAAATTTGAATTCTTACAAAGGAGCCCTCCAGCTGTGTTCCTATAGGTGGTGGCAAACCCATTACAACTCTTTCTACTGAGGCTTTTCCTGGAACCACATAGCCATTGGCTGTATATATGCAAGTCTAACCAATACAAAAGCTTGGATATATTTTTTTAGACCCTGCAGCAGTCTGAAAAATGTGAGAGCTTTGAAAATCACCTTAATTTCTTAGATGGGTGTTGAACTCACCCAGGATTAGATCATGACTAAGCGTTACTGAGATTCTGCCAAACTGTGTAGGGTAAAATGGAAATGAGGTGAAAATATGAGAGCAGCTATGGTATATTGCTCTTTTTGAAAATTTCCATCAGAATTATATAATGAACTAGAGTTGGTAGGGTGGGTGTCTTAGACTTTTTTTATTGCTTATAACAGAATACCTGGAACTGGGTTACTTATACAGAAAAGGAACTTATTTCTTACAGTTGTGGAGGCTAAGTCCCATGTCAAGGGGCTGCATCTGGTGAGGGCCTTCTTGCTGATGGGGACTCTGCAGAGTCCCAAGGAGGCCCGGAGTATCACATGGTGATACTAGCTGAGTGTGCTAGTTCAGGTCTCCCTTCATCTTCTTATAAAGCCACCAGGTCCCCTCCCAAGATAACCCACTAATCCATGAATGGATTAATCCATTCATGAGAGCAGAGCCCTTATAATCCAGTAACTCTCTGAAAGTCTCTCCTCTCAATACTGCCACAGTAGGGTCCAAGTTTATCTCAATTGCTTAGCTTTTTTTTCTCTTTCTTTGTGAAACTGCCTAATTTCAGAGGATGTTTAGCTCAATAAATATACCAGCAATTTGTTGTTTTGAAAAACAGTCTTTGTTCTTTTCTTCCAAATATGAGACATTCTAAGTGAAATGAAGATTTTTGTCATTTATGCTTCCTGAAATTTGAATGGCTTGTTGTATAACTGTCTCTTTTTCCTTTTTCTCTTTCAGGAACTATTTCCAGTTAACAGACAGAGTGTGGATCATTTTGCTAAATACTTCACTGACGCAGGTCTTAAGGAGCTTTCCGACTTCCTCCGAGTCCAGCAGTCCCTGGGCACCAGGAAGGAACTGCAGAAGGAGCTCCAGGAGCGTCTTTCTCAGGAATGCCCGATCAAGGAGGTGGGAGACCATGGGCAGACATCACTGCAATATACATGAATGAGAGGAATTACGTGGGCTGTGTAACAAAGGCTTTCCTTCCCTCAAAGAGACTGCCCTATGCTTATTACTGTAAACTTTATCCACTTGTTCCTACCACTTAAATTAACTAAGCTTCAAAGTATTGATTCAGAAGCTATTTTGTTAACAGTCAAGGATGGTCCAGAAAGTAAGTGATTGCCACACAAATGACTTATTTTACCGGGCTGCTATGATCATCAAAATATTTCATCTGTCAAGTAGATTTGACCAACCACTATTCATATAGCCCATTATATGGTGGTCTTCAAATTTTATTGAAGATTATCTAACCTGCAATAAAATTGAATCAACACTGGATTTTTTGTTCATCACTGTGTATGAATATGTAGGCTTTTTATTTGGAAAAGAAAAGTTTGAATTCACATCATGGGAAAAGACTAGTTGGATGAGTGACTTGTTTAATCCCACTGACACTTGCAATAGCAGTGTTTCCCTACAATGTAAAAGCTGTATTTTTTATAATATGCATATACAAAAATACATGTATACATAATTATACATGTATTTTTATAATATGTATAACTATAGTATATACATGCTATAGTTCATAAAGCTATGACTCTTATCTTTTTAAATTTTTAATGTACGTGGAGAAAGCTTTCTGTTTGAAGTTTTACAATCTTTCACACAACAATTAAAAATTAATATATAGAATCCTTTCTTTTTTTCACTTGCTCCAAAATGCCTGACCCGCACCACCTTCTTCCATGCTCTAAGTCCTGGATGGCACCTCACATGGTTGAAGGCTGGAGAATGTGGGACTGGTACTATCCAGCAGGTGGAGGTGTTGGAATGACAAATATTCTTACGTCTCATGGTATTAAGGTTAGCAGTATATTCAATCATATTTCTCCAAGCAAGAACTTGTACATTATTTTCCACGGGGAAAAAAAAGCAAAAACAAAAAGCCTTGTGATGCTCATAGATGCCCTGATGTCGCACACTTTTTAAACCAATGCAGGGACTGGGACTGCCCAGCTCTTTCTGCTTTTGAAGGCTACTCAAGTCACTGCTGTCATTTCTGCACTCCAGGCCAGATGTAAAGAAAGCAATGTGTTTCCACTAAAAAAGAAAAGGGAGGAAAAAAAGGTTTACCACTCCTCACAAAGTAGTATACTGGAGACATGTGATGACTTTTAATCACTTCTCAGGCCCAAACCTCTCCATTTATTGTTTTATTTTAAAAGGAAAAAGCCTTCCAAATAAATTTGATATAAAATACAGTTAGGCAAGCCTATATTCCATATTGTCAGGATTGAGTCTAAATTTGCATATTTATACATAATTCGAAAGGGAAAATAAGTTGGTGAATATTGCTGAATTGATATATATGAAATTTAAAAATTTACCTTGCACTTTATAATTCATTTGCAAATTAACTTTTAATTGTGGTGGGGCATAAGGATTATCAAAAGTAATCATTGAAGAATAAATTGTGGAGAATGGACTTGTACAAACTCAAGATGGTACCTATCAAGAGTTTTTAAAGTTTAGGGATGGAGATAAAAGTTCACAACTCTATTGCCTTCTTTAAATCTCCGAAAAGTCAAACTGGCTCAAGTATCCCTATTCTACCGGACTCAAAGGGGTTTCTCTATGAGGAAACAAAAATCCTCTCTTATTCCACATTATCCAGCAGCTCCTGGCCAGAGCTAAGCCTATTAATTTGGGGGCTAAAAATAAATCTGCTTTGAGAACAAATCATTATATTTTTTTCTCCCTCTTCCAGTCTGGGAATGCGGACAAGGAAAGGAGAAACAAAGCAGATTGTTTCTTAGCTGCCCCAAAGCCTTGATTGACTGGGCACCTAGGTGGGAGCTGGGAGCTCTCCATCTGTCTGATACTTTCTGACCCCATTTCCGTGAAACGTAGGTGGTGCTTTATGTCAAAGAAGAAATGAAGAGGAATGATCTTCCAGAAACAGCTGTGATTGGTCTTCTGTGGACCTGTATAATGAACGCTGTTGAGTGGAACAAGAAGGAAGAACTCGTTGCAGAGCAGGCTCTGAAGCACCTAAAGCAATATGCTCCCCTGCTGGCTGTGTTCAGCTCCCAAGGCCAGTCAGAGTTGATCCTCCTCCAGAAAGTTCAGGAATACTGCTACGACAACATCCATTTCATGAAAG
>PVKP010036868.1:0-22115 GCA_004027715.1 Plecturocebus donacophilus | reverse complement strand
GCCTTGGGGTTGCTCTTCTTGAGGAATATCTTTGTGGTGTTCTCTGTATTTCCTGGACTTGAATATTGGCCTGCCTTGCTAGGTTGGGGAAGTTTTCCTGGATAATATCCTGAAGAGTATTTTCCAGCTTGGATTCATTCTCTTCGTCACATTCAGGTACACCTATCAAACATAGATTAGGTCTTTTCACATAGTCCCAGTTTGTAGCCTTTTATCCCTCACCCCCTTCCCACCCTTTTCCCCTGAGTCTCCAATGTCCATTGTATCATTCTTATGCTTTTGCATCCATATAGCTTGGCTCCCACTTACAAGTGACAACATATGATATTTGTTTTTGTATTCCTGAGTTACTTCACTTAGAATAATAGTCTTTCTTTAATACCATCCAGGTTGCTGCAAATGCCATTAATTCACTCCATTTTATGGCTGAGTAGTATTCCATGGTGTATATATACCACAGTTTCTTTATCCACTCATTGACTGATGGCCATCTGGGAGGGATCCATATTTTTGCAATTGTAAAATGCTGTTGTAAACACACATGTACAAGTGTCTTTTTCAGATAATGACTTCTTTTCCTCTGGGTAGATACTCAGGAGTAAGATAGCTGGATCAAATGGAAGTTCTACTTTTAGTTCTTTAAGGAATCTCCACACTGTTTCCCATTAGTTGACATTCCCACCAGCAGTAGAAGCGTTCTCTTTCCACTGAAGCCTCACCAACATCTATTATTTTTTGATTTTTTGATTATGGCCATTCTTGTGGGAGTAAGATGTTATTGCATTGTGATTTTGATTTCCATTTCCCTGATCATTAGTGATGTTGAGCATTTTTTCATATGTTTGTTAGCCATTTGTGTATCTTTTTTCAGAATTGTTTATTTATGTCCATAGGTCACTTTTTGATGGGATTGTTTTTTCTTGTTAATTTGATTTAGTTCCTTGTAGATTCTGGATATTAGTCCTTGTTGGATGTATAGATTGTGAAGATTTTCTCAAACTCCATGTGTTGTCTGTTTACTCTGCTGACTGTTCCTTTTACCATGCAAAAGCTCTTCAGTTTAATTAAGTCCCTTCTATTTATTTTTGTTTTGTTTCATTTGTTTTTGGGTTCTTCATCATGAAGTCTTTGCCTAAGACAATGTCTAGAAGGGTTTTTCTGATGTTATCTTCTAGCATGTTTATAGTTTCAGGTTTTACATTTAAAGTCTTGATCTGCCTTGAGTTGATTTTTTGTATAAGGTGAGAGATGAGGGTCCAGTTTCATTCTTCTACATGTGGCATGCCAATTTTCTCAGCATCATTTGTTGAAGAGGGTGTCTCTTCCCCATTTGATGTTTTCATTTACTTTGTCAAAGATCAGTTGACTCTAAGTATTATAGTTTATTTCTGCATTCTCTATTCTGTTCTATTGGTTTATTTGCCTATTTTTATACCAGTACCATGCTGTTTTGATGACTACAACCTTATGGTATCGTTTGAAATAATGTGATGACTCCAGATTTGTTCTTTTTGCTCAGTCTTGCTTTGGCTCTGTGGGATCTCTTTTTTGGTTTTATATGAATTTTAGGATTGTTTCTTCTATTTCTGTGAAGAATGATGGTGGTATTTTGATGGGAATTGCAATGAATTTGTAAATTGCTTTTGGCAGTATGGTCATTTTCACAATGTTGATTCTATCCATCCATGAGAGTGGGATGTGTTTCCATTTGTTTGTGTTGACTATGATTTCTTTCAGCAATGTTTCATAGTCTTTTTGGTAGAGGTCTTTTGCCTCCTTGGTTAGGTATATTCCTAAGAATTTTCTTTTTCTTTCTTTCTTTCTTTTTTTTTTTTTGCAGCAGTTGTAAAAGGGGTTGAGTTCTTGATGTGATTTTCAGCTTGGTTCCTGCTAGTGTATAGTAGAGCTACTGATTTGTGTACATTAATTTTGTATCCTGAAACTTTGTTGAATTCTTTTATCAGCTCTAGGAGTTTCTTGGAGGAGTCTTTAGGGTCTTCTAGTTATGCAATCACATCATCAGCAAAAAGCAACAGTTTGACTTCCTTTTACTGATTTGGATGTCAATTATTTCTTTCTCTTGTATTATTGCTCTGGATAGGACTTCCATTACTGTGTTGAATAGAAGCGGTGAGAGTTGGCATCCTTGTCTTGTTACAGTTCTCAGAGGGAATGCTTTCAACTTTTTCCTGTTCAGTGTTATGTTGGCTGTGGGTTTGTCATAGATGTCTTTTATTACACTGAGATATGTGCCTTGTATGTCAATATTGCTGAGAGTTTAATCATAAAAGGATGCTGGATTTTGTCAAACGCTTTTCCTGCATCTGTTGAGATGATCATGTGATTTTTGTTTTTAATTCTGTTTATGTGGTGTGTCACATTTATTGATTTGCAAATGTTGAATGCATCATTTATAGAATGATTAGGGAGGATTTTCTCTTTCTCAATCTTGTGGAATCATGTCAATATGATTGGTACCAATTCTTTGAATGTCTGGCAGAATTTAGCTGTGAATCCATCTGGCCCTGGACTTTTTCTTGGTTATCAATTTTTTAAAATTACGGTTTCAATCTTGCTACTTGTTATTCAACTGTTCAAAGTTTATATTTCTTCATAGTTTAATCTAGGAGTGTTGTATATTTCCAGGAATTTATCTATCTCTTTTGGGTTTTGTTTTTAGTTTATGTACATAAAGGTGTTCATAGCAGGTCTGAATGATCTTTTGCATTTCTGTGGTGTCAGTTGTAATATCTCCTGTTTTGTTTTTAATTGAGCTTATTTGAATCTTCTCTCTTCTTCTCTTGGCTAATCTTGCTAATGGTCTATCAATTTTATTTATCTTTTCAATGAACCAGCTTTTTGTTTCATTTATCTTTTGTGTTGTATTATTGTTTCAATTTTATTTAGTTCTTCTCTGATCTTGGTTATTTTCTTTTTTCTGCTGGGTTTGGGTTTGGTTTGTTTTTGTTTCTCTAGTTCCTTGAGGTGTGACCTTAGATTGTTTATTTGTGTCCTTTCAGACTTTTTCATGAAGGCATTTAAGGCTATGAACTTTTCTCAATGACCATTCAGGAGCAGGCTATTTAATTTCCATATATTTACACAGTTTTGAAGGTTCCTTTTGGAGTTGATTTCCAATTTTATTCCACTGTGGCTGAGAGTACCTGATGTAATTTTGATTTTCTTAAATTTATTAAGACTTGTTTTGTGGCCTATCATATGTTCTATTTCGGAGAAAGTTCCATGTGCTGATAAATAGACTGTATATTCTGTGGTTGTTGGATAGAATGTTCTAAAAATATCTGTTAAATCCATTTGTTCCTGGGTATAGTTTAAGTCCATTGTTTCTTTATTGACTTTCTGTCTTGATGACCTGTCTAATGCTGTCACTGGAGTATTGAAGTCCCCCACTATTATCGTGTTGCTATATCATTTCTTAGGTCTAGTAGTAGTAATTGTTTTATAAATTTGGGAGCTCCAGTGTTAGGTGCATATATTTAGGATTGTGGTATTTTCCTGTGGGACAAGGGCTTTTATCTTTATATAATGTTGCTCTTTGTCCTTTTTTTTTTGAGATGGAGTCTCACTCTGTCACTCAGGCTGGAGCACAGTGGTGCAATCTCAGCTCACTGCAACCTCTGCCTCCTGGGTTCAAGTGATTCTCCTGCCTCAGTCTCTAGAGTAGCTGGGACTACAGTTGCATGCCACTACACCTAGCTAATTTTTGCATTTTAGTCAGGATGGGGTTTCATTATGTTGGCCACACCTGTCTCAAACTCCTAACATCAGGTGATCCACCCTCCTCGGCCTCTCAAAGTGCTGGGATGTCAGGCATGAGCCACTGTACCCGGCCTGTCTTTTTTCACTGCCGTTGCTTCAAAGTCCTTTTTGTCTGATTCAAGGATAGCCACTCCAGCTCGCTTTTGGTGTCCATTTGCATGGAACATCTTTTTCCACTCCTTTATTTTAAGTTTATGTGAGTCCTTTTGTGTTGGGTGACTGTCTTGAAGACAGCAGTACTTGGTTAGTGAATTCTTAATCCATTCTGCAATTCTCTATCTTTTAAGTACAACATTGAGGCTGTTTGCATTCAATGTTAGTATCGAGATGTGAGGTACTATTTCATTCACTATGCTAGTTGTTACCTGAATACCTTGTTTTATAGGTCCTGTGAGATTTATACTTTAAGGAGGTTCTCTTTTGTTGTATTTCAAGGTTGTGTTGCAAGATCTAGGATTCCTTTTAGTATTTATTTTAGTGCTGGCTTTGTAGTGGCAAATTCTCTCAGTATTTGTTTGAAGAAGAAAAAAAATCTCTCCTTCATTTATGATGCTTAGTTTTGCTGCATACAAAATTCTTGGCTGATAATTTGCTTAAGGGGGTTAACAATAGGACCCCAATCTCTTCTAATTTGTAGGGTTTCTGCTGAGAAATCAGCTGTTAATCTGATAGGTTTTCCTTTATAGGTTCCCTGTTGCTTTTACCTCACAACTCTTAAGATTCTTTCCTTTGTCTTTACTTTAGATAACCTGATGACGATGTGCCTAGGCAATGATTATTTATGATAAATTTCCTAGGTCTACTTTGAGCTTTTCGTATTTCAATATCTAGGTCTCTAGCAAGGCCAGGGAAGTTTTCCTCAATTATTCCCCCAAATATGTTTTCCAGACTTTTAGATTTCTCTGCTTCTTCAGGAACACCAATTATTCTTAGATTTGGTCATTTAACATAATCTTGAACTTCTTGGAGGCTTTGATCATTTTTTTAAATTCTTTTCTGGATTTGGTTAAATCAGAAGCCTTGTCTTTGAGCTCTGAAGTTCTTTCTTCTGCTTGTTTGATTGTATTGCTGAAACTTTCCAGTACATTTTGCATTTTGCTAAATATGTCCTTTATTTCCTGTGGCTGTGATTGTTTTTCATTTATGCTATTTCACGGAAGATTTCTCGCCTCATATCTTGTATCATTTTTTTGTTTTCTTAAATTGGACTTTACCTTTCTCTAGTGCCTCCTTGATGAGCTTGATACTTGACCTTCTTCATTCTTTTTCAGGTAAATCTGGGATTTCTTTTTGATTTGAATCTATTGCTGGTGAGCTAGTGTGATTTTGGGGTGTTAAAGAACCTTGTTTTTTTATGTTACTAGAATTGTTTTTCTGATTTCTTCTCATTTGGGTAGCCTATGTCATAGGGAAGATCTGTGTCTCAAGGCTGTTTTTCAGATTCTTTTGTCCCATGGGGTGTTCTCTTGATGTAGTACTCTTCCCATTTTCCTAGGGATGTGGCTTCCTGAGAGAAGAACTGTAGTGATTGCCATTTCTCTTCTGGCTCTAACCACCCAGCAGGGCTCCCAGGTTCCAGGTTGGTATTGGTAGTTGTCTGCACAGAGTCCTGTGGTGTGAACTGTCTTCAGGTCTCTCAGTCATGGATACCAGCACCTGCTTTGGTGAAGGTGACAGGGGATTGAAATGGACTCTGTGAGGGTCCTTAGTTTTGGTTGCTTAATGCACTGTTTTTATGCTGGTGGGCCTTCTGCCAGGACCTGGTAGACTTTCAAGAGAACATCAGCTATGGTAATATAGGGAGGATCAGGTGATCAGTGGAGCTCTAGAACTTGCTAGAGAATATGCCCTTTGTCTTCAGCTACCAGGATGGGTAAGGAAAGACCATTGGGTAGGGGCTAGGGTTAGGCATGCCTGAGCTCAGACTCTCTTTGGGTGGGGCTTGCTGTGGCTGCTGTGGGGGTTAGGGGTGTGATTCCCAAATAAATGCAGTTATGTTCCCAGGAGAATTATGGCTGTCTCCCCTGCGACATCCAGGTTATCAGGGAAGTAGGGGAAAGCCAGCAGTTACAGGCCTCACCCAGCTCCCACAAGACTGGTCTGACTCCCACCATGCTTTCACCAACAGCACCAACTTTGTTTCCAGGCAGTGGGTGAGCAGGGCTGAGAACTTGCCCAGGCTACCAGCCTCCCATCTGAGAAAGCAAACAGAGTTTTCATGCCTCCCCGACCTGTTGAGTCTGCACACCAGATTCATGCCCTTCCCTGAGTTCTGGCCAGGAGACTTCACATTCAGTTGGAATTGTTACAAAATTTGGCTGGAGGATTCCTTCTCTCTGTGGTCTTTTCCTAGTCCCCATGGGACCCAGAGAGCCCACGGGGCTTTTCCCACTGCTACCTCTACTCCTGTGTTTTGCTCAGCTCTCTAAACTGACTCAGCTCCAGGTAAGCTCAAAACATTCTCTCGTGATATAGAACTTTGGGTTCCCCAGTGAAGGTGTGTATTGAGGGTGGATGATCCTTCTTTCCCACTGTCACAGCTTAGGCCCTCACAGTATTTGGGCCTTCTCCCAGATCCTTCAAGAGCAGTCTGCTTCTTTCAGAGGGTCTGTGAATTCTCTCTTCTTTCCTGATATATTCCTGCAGCAGTTCTGGAGCAAAAGTTCACGATATGAATCTCCACATTCTGCTCTGTCCATCTGAGCTGGAGCTGCAAACTAGTCCTGTCTGCCATCTTCCCCCTTTTTTCTTGTTGATTTGTTTACATTTATTATAGATTTTAAATATTAGACCTCTGTTGGATTCAGTTTGCAAATATTTTAACCCATCTGTAGGTTGTCTGCTCACTCTGTTGATACTTTCCTCTGCTGTGCAGAAGCTCTTTAGTTTACTTTAATTCCATTTGTTAATTTTTGCCTTTCTCACAATTACTTCTGGTGTCTTTATTACGAAATCTTAGCTCGTGCCTATGTCCTGAATGGTATTGCCTAGATTGTCTTCCAGGGATTTTATAGTTTTGCATTTTACATTTATGACTTCAATCCATCTTTTTTTGTATATGGTTTAAGAAAGGGGTTCAGTTTTAATCTTCTGCATATGCTAGCCAGTTATCTTAGCACCATTTAGTGAATAGGGAGTCCTTTTCCCATTGCTTGTTTTTGTTAAAGATTCGATTGCTATAGGGGTACAGCATTATTTTTGGGCTTTCTATTCTGCTCCATTGGTCTATGTGTCTGTTTTATTACCAGTACCATGCTGTGTTGGTTACTGTACCTTGTAGAATAGTTTGAAGTTGGGTAATGTGATGCTTCCAGCTTTGTTCTTTTTGCTTAGGATTGACTGGGCTATTAAGGCTCTTTTTTGCTTCCATATTAATTTAAAAATAGTTTTTTTCTGATTCTCTAAATAATGTCATTGGTAGTTTGATAGAAAGAGCTTTGAATCTATGAATTACTTTGGGCAGTATGGCCATTTTGACAATTTTGATTCTTTTTATCCATGAGCATGGAATGTTTTTTCATTTGTTTGTGCCCTCTCTTATTTCCTTGAGGAGTAATTTGGTAATTCTTGTTGCAGAGGCCTTTCGCCTCCTTGATTAGCTGTATTCTGAGGTATTTTATACTTTTTGTGGCTATTGAGAATAAAATTACATTCTTGATTTGGCTCTCAGATTGGATGTTGTTGGTGTGTAGGAATGCTACTGATTTCTTGTACATTTATTTTGTGTCATGAAACTTTGCCAAAGTTGTATATCAGATCAAGGAGCTTTTGGGGTGGTATTATGAGGTTTTCTAGATATAGTAAGATATCATCTGCAAACAGGGATAGTTTCACTTCCTCTTTTCCTATTTGAATGCCTTTTATTTTTTTCTCTTGCCTGACTGCTCTGGATAGGACTTCCAGTACTAAGTTGAATAGGAATGATGAGAGAGGGCATTCTTGTCTTGTGGTTTTCAGAGGGAATGTTTCCAGCAGTTGCTCGCTCATTCAGTACAGCACTGGCTATGGGTTAGTCATAGATGGCTCTTATTATTTTTGAAGTATATTCCTTCAATGCCTAGTTTGTTAAGGGTTTCTAACATGAAGGGACTTTGAATTTTATCAAAAAGTCTTTTCTGCATCTATTGAGATGATCATGTTTTGTTTTGTTTGTTTTTAGTTATGTTTATGTGATGAATCCCATTTATTGATTTGCATATGTTGAACCAACCCTGATGGAGATAAAGCCTACTTGATCATGGTGGATTCGCTTTTTGATGTGCTTCTAGATTCAGTTTGCTAGTAATTCTTTGAGAATTTTTTTCATCTACGTTCATCAAGTATATTGGTCTAAAAATTTTTTTTTTATTTGGTGTATCTCTGCCAAGTTTTGGTATGAGGAGGATGCTGGCCTCATAGAATGAGTTGGGGAGAAGTCCCTCTTCCTCAATTCTTTGGAATAGTTTCAGTTGGAATGGTACCAGTTCTTCTTTATACATCTAGTAGAATTCAGCTGTGAATTCTCCTGGTCTTGGGCTGTTTCTGGTTTGAAGGGTTTTTATTATTGATTCAATATCAAAACTCTTTATTGGTCAGTTCAGGGTTTTAATTACTTCCTGGTTAAATCTTAGGAGGCTTACGTGTATAAGAATGTATCTATTTCTTTTAGGTTTTCTACTACTGTGCATGACGGTGTTCATAATAGTCTCTCTTTGTTGTTGTTGTTGTTGTTTGGTATATCTGTGGGGTCAGATAATGTTCTCTTTCTCATTTCTGATTGTGTTTACTTGGATCATCACTCTTTCATTATTAGTCTAGCTAGAATACTATCTGTTGTATTAACTCTTTCAAATAACCAGCTCCTGGATTCACTGATATTTTATATGGTTTTAAACACCTCAATTTCCTTCAGTTTAGATATGATTTTGGTTATTTCTTGTTTTCTGCTAGCTTTGAGGTTGGTTTGCTCTTGTTTTTCTAGGTCCTCTGGTTGTGATGTTAGGTTGTTAATCTGACATCTTTCTAACTTTTTGAAGTGGGCATTTAGTGCTATAACCTTCCTTCTTAACACTGCTTTGTTTGTGACCCAGAGATTCTGGTATGTTATATTTTTCTCATCAGTGTCAAAGAACTTCTTGATTTCTGCCTTACTTTTGTTATTTACCCAGTAGTCATTCAGGAACAGGTTGCTTAATTTCCATGTAATTTTCTGGTGTTGACTGATTTTCTTAGCACTGATTTCTATTTTTATTGCACTATGGTCCAAGAGTGTGGTTGATATGATTTCAGGTTTTTTTTTAATGAATTTGCTGAGGATTGTTTTATTTGCAATTACAGTATGTGGCATGTGTAGATGAAAACAATGTGTATTCTGTTGTTTTTGAGTGGAGAATTCTGTACATGTCTGTTAGGTCTATTTGTCCAAGTGTTGAGTTAATGTCCTGAATGTCTTTGTTAGTTTTCTGCCTTGATAATATGTCTTACATCATCAGTGGGGTGTTAAAGTCTCCCACTATTATTGTGTCATTATCTACATCTCCCTGTAGGTCTCTAAGAACTTGCTTTATGAATCTCGGTACTCCTGTGTTGGGTGTGTATATATTTAGGATAGTTAAGTCTTCTTGTTGAATTGAACTCTTAACCATTATGTAATACCCTTCTTTGTCTTTTTTGATCTTCATTAGTTTAAAATATGTTTTCTCTGAAATTAGAATAGCAATCCCTGCTTTCTTCTGTTTTCTGCTTGCTTGGTAGATTTTTCTCCATCCCTTTACTTTGGGCTTATGGACATCATTGCATGTGAGATGGGTCTCTTGAATACACCATCCCATTGAGTTTTGCTTCATTATCCAGCTTACCACTCTGTGCCTTTTAGTTGGTGCATTCAGCCCATTTACATTCAAGGTTAGTATTAATATTGATATGTGTGGATTTGATTCTGTCATCATATTGTTAGCTGGTTGTTAAACAGACTTGTTTGTGTGGTTGCTTTATATTTTTCCTTGTCTATGTATTTAAGTATGTTTTTGTAGTTGTTGGTAATGGAATTTTGTTTCCATATTTAGCACTCTTTCATGACCTCTTTTAAGGCAGGACTGGTAGTAATAAATTCCCTTAGTGTTTGCTTGCCTGAAAATAATCTTATTTTTCTTTCACTTATGAGGCTTAGTTTGACAAGATATGAAATTTTTGTCAAAAATCTTTTCTTTAAGAATGCTGAATATAGGTCACCAATCTCTTCTGGCTCTGTAGAGTCTCTGCTGACAGGTCTACTGTTAGCCTGATGGGCTTCCCTTTGTAGGTTACCTACCCCTTTTCTCTAGCTGCTTTTAACATTTTTTCTTTCATTTTGGCCTTTGAGAATCTGATGACTATATGTCTTGAGGATGGTCTTCTTGTGTAGTGTTTTGCAGGAGTTCTCTGCATTTCCTGAATTTGAATTTTCCCTCTCTAGTGGGGTTCCTGGATGATATTCTAAAATAAGCTTTCCAAGTGGCTTGGTTTCTCTCCCTCTCTTTCAGTTATGCCAGTGAGTCATAGACTGGGTCTCTTTATATTATTGTTACTATTATTTGAGACAGTGTCTCACTCTGTTGCCCAGGCTGGAGTGCAGTGGCATGATCTTGGCTCACTGCAACCTCTGCCTCCTGCGTTCAGGCAATTCTCCTGCCTCAGCCTCCTGAGTAGCTGGGATCACAGGTACCTGCCACCAGACCTGGCTAATTTTTTTGTATCTTTAGTAGAGACAGAGTTGCCCCATGTTGGCCAGGCTGGTCTCAAACTCCTGACCTTGTGATCCACCTGCCTTGGCCTCTCAAAGTGCTGGGATTACAGGCATGAGCCACCATGCCCAGCCTCTTTACATTATTTTATTATACTTGGAGGTTTTGTTCACTCTTTGTTATTGTTTTTTCTTTATTTTTCTGTGACTCAGTTATTTCAGAGAGCCAGTCTTCAAACCCTGAGATTGTTTACTTAGCTTGGTCAATTATTTTGTTAATAATTACAATTGCATGATGAAATTCTTGTAGTGTGTTTTTCAGCTGCATCGTATCTGTTAGGTTATTTCTTATAATTGCCATTTCATGTATCAGCTTCTGTATCATTTTATTATAATCCTTAGATTCCTTGGATTGGGTTTTGACTTTCTCCTGTATGTTAATGATCTTTGTTACTATACATATTTTGAATTCTATTTTGTAATTTCAACCATCTCCACCTGGTTAAGAGGTATTTCTGGGAAAGAAGTATGGTCATTTGGAAGTAAGAAGACATTCTGGCTTTTTGAGTTGCTGGAGTTCTTGTCCTGGTTCTTTCTTACCTTTGTGGGCTGATGTTCCTTTAATCTTAGAAATTGCTTTTCTTTGGTTGAGTTGTGTCTTTTTTATCCCATTTGATGTCCTTTTGAGTTTGGTTGTGGTGTAAGGTGCGTCCTGTCAAGTGGCTTCATTTCTGAAAGATTTTTCAGGGACCAAGGCTCAGCTCAGGATTCCTGAATTGCATGCTTTAACTCTTGGGAGCGTGTATTGTGCCCCTGGCTTTTTTCTCTGGCCCCTTGGGGTTTGGAACCTGCTGAACTAGAGGGGTCAAAGTGTTCCCGGAATTCTGGTGACAACACTCTGATGGATGGTGTCAGCCAAAGGGCTTTGTAGAATGATGGCACCTGGATCTGTCATCATTTGCACATGTCAACAATAGAGGCAGCATAGCAGGGTGTGTGTTCCTCAGCTGTGGCAAGAGTCCTGGCGGGTTCAGGGGTGCCAGCCTCCCTGATGGTGTTTGCAGGAGTGGTGGTCACAGCACTTTGTGGGGGGGGCAGGAGGCCCCACTGGAGTCTGTATGCACATTATCACTGGTGGTGGTGTTAGTATGGGGTTGGCATTCTGGTAGGTATGAGACTGTGAATGCTCTCTGTGCATATGTTTTCACATGTGACAATGCCTGCTCAGAGTAGGGGTGGGTCTGCTAGTCTCCATGCATAGTTTCTCACCAGCAAAAGTGTTTGTGCAGGGCCAAGGTGCTGGCAGGTGCATGACCAGAGGCCTTGAGCACATTCATGCAGGCAGCAGTAGCCGCACAGTGCACGGGTGGAGCTACTGGCCTCTGTGCCTAGTTTTGTGCAAGCAGCAGTGTCAATATGGGGGTGGGGAGCTGGTGGGTATGGGGCTGGCACTTTCCATGCCCTTGGACACTCTGATGGCGATGACAGCATGGCGGGGGGCATGGTGCACTCATACTGGCAGCAGGGGCATGGCAGGGTGCATGTGTACATGCATGCTGGTGGTGAAGAAGGGGGCAGGTTTCACCCCACTACACACAAACCATCTAAGCAATGTAGGAGGTGGCAATGGGCAAGTGTCTGTAGGCAAAGTGTCATGGGGGAGGCTGTGTTGGGGTGATGGCATGGGTGGGCTGGTATGTGCCCATGGGAGCCACTCTGCTGGAGCTCTTAGCCAGTCATGTACAGTTTGCCAGTGCAGGAGCTATGATGTGGGCCCCTAAGAGTCATCCCACCTGAAAATGTAAGGATCTGTTGCAAGCAGGCATGGCCAGGCTGGGGCCCCAGAAGAGGCCAGCAGACTGAGGGGTTCTCAGGTTAAGCTGGCACCATCTCATGGGCAAGACTGCCCGGCACTGTTCAGGTCCAACAGTTCCCCTAGGGCTAAAGACTTTCAGGGGAGCAATGTAAAGTTTGGGGGATAGGCATCCCTGGCTGTGTTCCTCACAGTTGCTTTCTCACCAAAGCCTCAGAGCTCTGTACCAGCCACAGTTCTGCCCCTGCCACTTCTCTAAGTAGCCCTCACTGCCAGCTCAAGTGTCCATGAAGGTCATGGGGTCTCCTGCTGCCAGGATTCCAGAGGTCTATGGTGAGAGAAAGCAGCAGTGTCAATATGGGGGTGGGGAGCTGGTGGGTATGGGGCTGGGAGTTTCCATGCTCTTGGACACTTTGATGGCAATGGCATCAATGGCAGCATGGCAGGAAGGCATGGTGCTCAACTCATCCCTTCCCCAGGAGTCACTGGGGACCAGGAATGAGTCCTGGTGTGCAGTAGCCCCATGCAGGGTTCTCAGCTTCCTCCCTTTCAGCCCAGCATCTGTGTCTTCCCTCCACCCACTTTCAATGCCTTCCCTCTGAAGATCTGCTAGGAGTGCACCAGTCTTCCTAATGTCCTAGTTCCTTGGTGGTAGATGTTCCTCCTGGCTGAGTCTAGTTGGCTATCTTTATCAAGTTTTAAAATTAACCTTGGAGTTATGGAAACAAATTTAAAAACAAAATTAGGATGCACAAGTCCTTCAACTTTGTTCTTTTTCAAGATTGCTTTGGCTATTCTGTGCCCCTTGCAATTCCATATATATTTTAGGATCAGCTTTTCTATACTAAAAAAAAAAAAAAAAAAAAAGATAGTTAGAATAAAAACTGTATTAAGTCCGTAGATCAATCTGTGGAATATTACCAGCTTAACGATGTTAATACTTCTAATCCATGAACATGAGTTTTTGAAATTTTTTATTAAAAACCTTTTTTTTTTTTTTTTTTTAAAGAGACAGAGTCTCACTCTGTTGTCCAGGCTGCAGTGCAGTGGTGCAATCACAGCTCACTCCAGCTTTGAACTTCTGGGTTCAAGTGATTCCCCTGCCTCAGCCTCCTGAGTACCTGGGACTACAGGCACATGCTATCACACCCAGGTAAGTGAGTTTTTAATAGGTTTTTAATACATGTTTTGATAATGAGTAAATTTAATTATCTGAGGATTACAAATAAGAAGTCAGATGAATTACTGATGAAAAGCTCAAGTGTTATATCCCTGTTTCTAGCAATACAGTGGTTTAGGGCTGATTAGATACCTTGACAAACTTTCCTGTTGAAAACTAATAATAATGGATAGATGCATCAGTGAGTTTAAAATATATTAAGAAATAATAATAAAAAGAGGCCAACCTTGTGGCTTATACCTCTAATCCCAGCACTTTGAAAGGCTGAGGTAGGTGGATCACTTGAGGCCAGGAGTTCAAGACCAGCCTGGCCAACATGGCAAAACCATGTCCCTACTAAAAATACAAAAATTAGCTTGGCATAGTGGCATGTGCCTGTAATCCCAGCTGCTCAGGAGGCTGAGGCACGAGAATCGCTTGAACCTGGGAGGTGGAGGTTTAAGCCGAGATCATGCTGCTGCACTCCAGCCTGAGTGACAAAGTGAGACTCTGTCTCAAGAAAAATAAAACAATAATAAAAAGTGATGACTGAAACTAAGAGAGGAAAGTAAAATACTCAGTCTAGCTTTTGCAATGAGGGAATTTGGTGTCTCTAGTAAATCAGGCTTCATTTTTTTGCAATCTGTTGTGATGTGAGGGGATGAGAGAAAAAGTGAAGTGACCCACTGTGGATTTGAGATTCCACTGTCCATACCCTCAAGAACAGTGAATTAGAAATACACCTCCCTCCTTCCCCACTCACTGAGCAGAGGAAATTGTCTGAAATACTGGCACAAGGTGACAAAGAAAAAAATCTTCCTTAAGACTTCTTAAGCAAAAGCTAGTAACCACCTCCAAATTTATAATACTTAATCATTTAAAGTACTGCAGATGAAGAATTTTGGTTTGTAGTAGCAAACACATATTTCTCTGGAGAAACCCACTTGATCCTATGATTTAAAGAATCACACAGATTAAGATCCAAGAATTGTGAATTCACAGTGAAAAGTTACAAAGCATTTAAGTACACAAGACAACATGAATAAAAGCAGACAGTACAGGCAACAGACTGAGATTCATGAAGATTATAGACACTAGAATTATCAAACACAGAATTTAAAATGATAATATTTGCCATGTTTAAAAAAATAAAACAATTGATATATGAATAAAGAGCTAGGGACTATAAAACATGTTAAGGATGTTTCCAAAATTAAATGAAAAAACTTCTAGAAATAAAACTGCAATAATTATAATTAAAGTAAAAATATTCAGTGAGCCATTACACAGTGAGCATCCAAAACATGTTTCTGACATAAGACTTATGTGCAGCATATATAAAAACTCCTTAAAACTAGATAATAAATGGGAAATACCCACCAATAATAAATGAACAAGAAACTTAACAGACACTTTGCAAAAGCCCAATAAGCACATGAAAAAGTGATCAAAATCATTAGTCTTCAGAGAAAAATAAATAAAAAACATAATAAGCTATGAATGAATATACACTAGACTGGCTAAAATTGAAAAGACTAAAAATATAAAGTACTGGAAAGGAGGAGGAGCCACCAAAACCTTCACACATTTCTGATTGGAATGTTAGATGGTTCAAGAACTTTGAAATGAATTTTGGCAGTTTCTTATAAAGACAAACATAAACCTGCTTTGATCCAGCAATTGCACTCTTATAAAAAAACATGTCCATTAAAAGTTTAAGAAAACTGCTTACAGTAATAAACACATCAAATGTTCATTAACAGGAGAATGCATAAACTGCATAAAAAATTGTGGTAAAATACAATAAAATACTACCCAGCTATAGAATGGACTGAATTACTGATATTTAAACAATGTGAGTACATCTCCCAGACATTGTATTGAGTAAAAGAAGCTAGACATACTGTATTATACCATTTTATATGAAGTTCTAGAGCTGCCAGTGAGAGACTGGAAAGTAGCATAACATAGATTTCTGAGGATATGAAAATGTCAAATAACTTGCTAGGGGTATAACTTGCATGGTATATCCATTTGCCAAAAGTATATAATTAAGATTACTGCAATTCAATGCATACAAGTTTTACTTTAAAATACCTATGAAAATAATAATCAAATTGAGGGTGGGGCAGGAGTCAGTATAGGTAAATCAAAAATGACAGAAGTATTAAAGTTGCTGTAGCTGGGTGATAGGTTTGTGGGCATCAATTTTACTATTTTGCTTACTTTGTATACAACTGAATTTTTTTTTATAATAGATTTAAAATTTTGTTAGAACTGATAGAAGTTTTGATAGAGAAAAATGATGGACAAGAAGATAAACCTGAAGAAATGATAAAATGCAGAACATAGAGATAGGTGAGCACACAGTACCTGGTTTAGAGAGCTGAGCAAAATACAGGGGTAGAGGAAGCAGCAGAGAAAGCCCTGTGAGCTCCCTGGGTTCCCTAGCAAGCCATCTCCGCCTGGCCTCACAGGGGTTCTTCTGAAGGGCAGCCAGAGGCACTAGGAAAAGGCCACAGGGAGAAGGAAATCTCCAGCTGAACTTCGTAACAATTTGAACTCATTGAGATGTCTCCTGGCCAGAACTTAGTGTGCGGACTCCACAGGTGGGGAAAAAAAGAAAGCCATACTTGCTTTCACACCTGGGAGGAGGCTAGCCTGAGGCAAGTTCTCAGCCCTGCTCACCCACTGCCTGGAACACAAACCCCAGACTCAGTACTGTTGTAGAGGGGCCTAGTGGGAGTGAGAACAACCCTTTGAATTGTGAGGGAGCTCGGTGAGGCCTGTGATTGCCAGCTTTCCCTCACTTCCCTGACAACCTGTATGACACAAAAGAAACAGCCATAATCCTCCTAGGAACATAACTCCATTGACCTGGGAACCTCATCCCCATGCCCCACAGCAGCCACAGCAAGACCCGTGCAAGGAGAGTCTGAGTGAAAACATGCCTAGTCCTGCCCCCAAACAATGGTCCTTCCCTACAAACCCTGGTACCCGAAGACAAAGAGCATAAACTTCTGGGAGAGTTTTGGGTCCCACCCACCATCTGTTTCTCCCCATACTACCACAGTTGATGCTCTCTGGAAAGCAACACCTCCTGGCAGGAGGCCAACCAGCAAAAACAACAACAACAACAACAAAAAACAACCAGTGCATTAAACCACCAAAGGTAAGAACCCTCACAGAGTCCATTTCACCCCCCTGCCATCTCCACAAGCATAGGTGCTGGTATCCATGGCTGAGAGACCCACAGACAGTGAACATCACAGGACTCTGTGCAGACAACCCCCAGTACCAATCTGGAGCCTGGTAGGCTTGCTGCGTGGCTAGATCCAGAAGAGAGATAACAATCACTACAGCTTGGCTCTCAGAAGCCACATCCGGGGGAGAGTACTACATCAGGGGAACAACTCGTGGGACAAAAGAATCTAAACACTGGCCTCCAGCCCTAGACTTTCCTGTGACAGAGCCTACCCAAATGAAAAGGAACCGGAAAACCAACTCTGGTAATACTACAAAACAAGATTCTTTCACAACCCGAAAAAATCACACTAGTTCACCAGCAATGAATCCAGAGAAAGTTCAAGCTCTTGTAAGGAAAAAAGAAATGATACAAGAAGTGAAGGGAGAAATAGCCAATGAAATAGATAGCACAGATAAAAAACAATAAAAACTTCAGGAAACAATGAACACACTTACAGAAATGCAAAATGTTCTGGGAAGTCTCAGCAATAGAATTGAACAAGTAAAAGAAAGAAATTCAGAGCTCGAAGTCAAGGTCTTTGAATTAATCCAATCCAAAAAAGACAAAAAAAAATTTAGAAAATATAAAAAAAAGTCTCCAAGGAGGTGGGGATTATATTAAATAATCAAACCTAAGAATAATTGGCATTCTTGAGGAAGAAGAGAAATCTAAAAATTTGGAAAACATATTTAGGGGAATAATTGAGGAAAATTTCCCAGGCCTTGCTAGGGGCCTACACATCGAAATACAAAAGCACAATGAACATCTGGGAAATTCACCTCAAAAAGATCATTGCCTAGGCACATTTTCATCAGGTTATATAAAGTTAAGACAAAGGAAAGAATCTTAAGAATTGTGAGACAAAAGCACCAGGTAACCTATAAAGGAAAACCTATCAGACTTACAGCAGATATCTCAGCAGAAACCCTACAAGCTAGAAGGGATTGGGACCCTATCTTCAGCCTCCTCAAACAAAAAATTATCATCCAAGAATTTTGTATGCAGTGAAATGAAGCTTTATGTATGAAGGAAAGATACAGTATTTTTCAGACAAATAAATGCCAAGAGAATTTGCCACAACCAAGCCACCACAACAAGATCTGCTAAAAGGAGTTCCAAATCTTGAAACAAATCCTGGAAACACATCAACACAGAACCTCTTTAAAGTATAAATCTCACATGATCTATAAAAAATGCAACTTAAAAAAAAGTATATAGACAACAAACAGCACAATGAATGGAATGGTACCCCACATCTCAATACTAATATTGAATCTAAGTGACCTAAATGCTCTACTTAAAAGATACAGAACTGAAGAATGAAGAACTCACCAACCATCTGCTGCCTTCAAGAGACTCACCTAACACATAAGGGCTCACATAAAATTAAGGTAAAGGGGTGACATTTCATGCAAATGGACATCAAACGCAAGCTAGAGTAGCTATTCTTAGACAAAACAAACTTGAAAGCAACAGCATTTAAAAAGACTAAGAGGGACATTATATAAAGGTAAAAGGCCTTCTCTAACAGGAAACTATCATAACCCTAAACATATATGCACCTGACACTGCAGCTTTTAAATGTATAAAACATTTACTAATAGACCTAAGAAATGACATAGACAGCAAGACAATAATAGTGGGGGACTTCAATACTCCACTGACGGCACTATACAGGTCATCAAGACAGAAAGTCAACAAAGAAACAATGGATTTAAACTGTACCTTGGAACAAATGGACTTAACAGATATATTGAGAATATTCCATCCAACAACATACATTCTATTAAACAGTGCATAGAGGTTTCTCCAAGATACACCATATGATAGGCCACAAAAGAAGCCTCAATAAATTTAAGAAAATTGAAATTATATCAAGCTCTCTCTCAGACCACAGTGTAATAAAACTGGATATCAACTCCAAAAGTAACCTTTGAAACCTTGCAAATAAATGAAAATTAAATCTGCTTTTGAATGATCATTGAGTCAAAACTGAAATCATGATGGAAATTAAAAAATTTTTCAAACTGAATGACAATAGTGAATGAACCTATCAAATCCACTGGGTACAGCAAAGGTGGTGCTAAGAGGAAAGTTCATAGCCTTAAACATCCATATCAAAAAGACCGAAAGAACACAAACAGACAATCTAAGGTCACACCTCAAGGAACTAGAGAAACAAGAACCAACCAAACCCAAACCCAGCAGAAGAAAGGAAATAACCAAGATCAGAGCAGAACTAAATGAAATGGAAACAACAACAAAAATAAAAAAGATAAATGAAACAAAAAGCTGATTCTTTGAAAAGATAAATAAAATAGATAGCTTATTAGCAAGACTAGCTAAGAAAAGAAGAGAAAATCCAAATAACCTCACGAAGAAATGAAATGGGAGATATTAAAACGGACACCACAGAAATGTAAAAGATCATTCAAGGCTACCATGAACACTTTTATGTGAATAAACTAGAAAACCTAGAAGAGATGATAAATTCCTTGAAAGACATAACCCTCCCAGCTTGAATCAGGAAGAATTAGTTACCCTGATCAGAACAATAACAAGCAGCAAGATTGAAATGGCAATTTAAAAATGACCAAGAAAGAAAAAGTCCAGGACCAGAAGGATTCAAGGCAGAATTCTACCAGACATTCAAAGAATTGCTACCAATCCTACTGACACTATTCCACGAGATAAAGAAAGAGGGAACCCTCCCTAAATGATTTTATGAAGCCAATATCACTCTAATGCCCAAGCCAGGAAAGAACGTAACCAAAAAAGAAAACTACAGACAGTATCCTTGATGTACATAGATGTTAAAATCCTTAACAAAATACTAGCTAACTAAATCCAACAACATATCAAAAAAATGATCCATCATGATCAAGTAGGTTTCACACCAGGGATGTAGGGATGGTTTAACATATGCAAGCCAATAAATGTGATACACTACATAAACAGACTCAAAAACAAAAATCCGATTCCCTATTTAATAAATGGTGTTGGAACAACTGGCTAGCCATATGCAGAAAACTGAAACTGGATCCCTTCCTTATACCTTATACAAAAATTAACTAAAGATGGATTAAAAACTTAAATGTAAGACTGAAAACCATAAAAACCATCAAAGGAAACATAGGCAATACCATTCAGAAAATAGGCATGGGAAAGTCTTCATGACTAAAACACCAAAAGCAATGGCAACAAAAGCCAAAATTGACAAATGAGAGCTGATTAAACTAAAGAACTTCTGCACAGCAAAAGAAACTATCATCAGAGTGAACAAGCAACCCATAGAATGGGAAAAAATTTTTGCAATCTATCCATCTGACAAGGGCTAATATCCAGAATCTACAAAGAACTTAAACAAATTTACAATAAAAAAACAAACAACCCCATGAAAAAGTGAGTGAAGGATATGAACAGACACTTCTCAAAAGAAAACATTTATGCAGCCAACAAACACATGAAACAAAGCTCATCATTACTGGTCATTAGAGAAATGCAAATCAAACCATAATGAGTTATCATCTCATGCCAGTTAGAATGGTGATCATTAAAAAGTCAGGAAACAACAGATGCTGGAGAGGATGTGGAGAAATAGGAATGCTTTTACACTGGTGGTGGGAGTGTAAATTAGTTCAACCATTGTGGAAGACAGTGTGGCAATTCCTCGAGGATCTAGAATCAGAAATACCATTTACCCAGCAATCTCATTACTGGGTATATACTGAAAGGATTACAAATCATTCTACTATAAAGACACATGCACACGTAGGTTTATTGCAGCACTGTTCATAATAGCAAAGACTTGGAACCAACACAAATGCCCATCAATGATAGAATGGATAAAGAAAATGTGGCACATATACACTGTGGAATACTATGCGGCCAAAAAAAGGATGAGTTTATGTCTTTTGCAGAGACATGGATGAAGCTGGAAACCATCATTCTCAGCAAACTAACACAAGAACGGAAAACTAAACACCACATGTTCTCACTCATAAGTGGGAGAGGAACAATAACAACAAATGGACACAGGGAGGAGAACATCACACACCAGGGCCCATCACAAGTTGGGGGTCTTAGGGGAGGGATAGCATTAGGAGAAATACCCAATATGGATGACAGGTTGATGGCTGCAGCTAACCACCATGGCACATGTATACCTACATAACCTGCATGTTCTGCACATGTACCCCAGAAGTATATTTTTAAAAAATCACATGATCATCTCAATAGTTACAGAAAAAGCATTCAACAAAATCCAGCATCCCTTCATGATTGAAATGCTCACCAAAATTGGCACAAAGGGGATATACCTTAAAGTAACAAAAGCCATCTATCACAAACCCATAATACTGAATGGGGAAAGTTGAAAGCATTCCCCTTGAGAACTGGAACAAGACAAGGATGCCCACTCTCACCACTCCTCTTCAACATAGTACTCGAAGTCCTATCCAGAGCAATCAGACAAGAGATAGAAATAAAAGGCATCCCATCAGTAAAGAGAAAGTCAAATTGCCACTGTTAGTTGATGATATAATTGTTTACCTAGAAAACCCTAAAGATTCCTCCAGAAAGCTCCTAGAACTGATAAAAGAATTCAGCAAATTTTCTGGAAGCAAGATTAATGTGCACAAATCAGTATCTCCTCTATACAGTAAGAACAACCAAACTGAGAATCAAATCAAGAACTCAACCCTTTTACAATCACTTCAAAAAATAAAAATAAAATCCTTAGGAGTATACCTAACCAAGGGGGTTAAAGACCTCTATAAGGAAAACTACAAAACACTGCTGAAAGAAATCATAGATGACACATATCCATTCATATGGAAGCAGAATAGCCCATATAGCCAAAAAGAATAAATGTGGAGACATCACATTACCTGATTTCAAACTACACTATAAGGCAATAGTCACCAGTACAGCATGGTTTTGGTATTAAAATAGGTACATGGACCAATGGAACAAAATGCAGAAATCCGAAATAATCCCAAACACAGCCAACTGCTCTTCAACAAAGCAAACAAATATAAAATGGGGAAAGCACACCCTTTTCAACTAGTGGTGCTGGGATAATTGACTAGCCACATGTAGGAGTATGAAACTGGATCCTCATCTCTCAACTTATACAAAAATCAGCTCAAGATGGATTAAGTACTGAAATTTAAGACCTGAAACTATAAAAGTTCTAGAAGATAACTGTAAGGTCTGTTTCCGAGGATAAAACGAAGAAACTGAGGCCAGCACCAAGATAATCCAATGCAAGGGAATTTATTCAGGCTCCCGGGTGAGGTTCTGCAGTCCGGACAGGAGGGGCTGGAGAAGTCGCACTGATTTCTCTCAGACAGGGGGTTTTATAGGGAGTGACTTGGGCTATTTTTAGAAAGTCTATTTTTAGACCGGGGGGTTT